>APFE030444200.1:30929-54717 GCA_000404065.3 Pinus taeda | reverse complement strand
ATGAGTCAAGGCCTCGTGCTGTCATTATTTCTTTGAGTAATTCATTATAAAGGATACCAGAGATAGCCCCACCTACTGTCACCTCTTTGATCACTGCTAAGAAAGGCAACAAGCTCATCTCACAGACCAGGAAATTCATCTGTATGGTTCACTCCCAAGGTAAGGGGAAGATCGTTGCTACATCCATGACCCCCGCAAAGGGTTCCTCCACGCAGCAGCAGTATCAGAAGGATACAGTGAAGACAGAACACAGAAATGACATCTCCTCACCCACAGGGGTACCACACAAGTTTCAGGTGGGCAACAAATTCTGGTTGCATCGACAGAAAGAACGCCTTACCAGAACCCATCAGAAACTCAGACCACTCCAGCATGGTCCTTACACCAGTACCAAGGCTACGTGCATCAATGCTTTGAAGAACATCATTCCTCCATCCCTTCACCTGCACCAAGTGTTCAATGTGGACCGTCGTCGACCATGCTTCCCACCATTACTGGACCCATCAGAGATTGCAGGACAAGTTCAGTAGATGGAGGAACTCAACGCAATGGGGAAAATTGCTTCCTAAGGGGGGAGGAATGATCCAGGTGGATGTTGGTGGCCACCCACCTATCCCATTTGGACACCCACAATTGTCTCTTTCAGCATTTTCAGTTTCCTTAATTATAGCACAACTTATTATTTTTAGCAGCTTTTCGGGTCCTGAACTTCCGGAGCCGTTTTGAGGCCCTAAACGACGTTTTTTGGGGAATCCAGGGGCAACACAAGTCCATGAAACATGGACCAGTGTTGCTCGTTCCAACAATGATAGTGCTCGAATAGATCTTTCTAATGAGCTATTGTATGCGTCAAACGGAGATCGTATGCCAAAGTTACGAACCCGGAAATTGAATGTACAATTTCCAAAACGAGGCCACAATTTGGCGTTTCATCTTCTAAGGGTCGGTTTTGGAATGTGAAGGTTTTTCCATTGTTTCTCAATAATAAATAGGCCTTCGAGCTCATTGTAACACAAGTTTGGACACAGTTCAGAGACATTGTAGCCGCACATTCTCTTCTCAGAGATAGGCTACCATCGTCCTAGCTTGATTTATTCCCAATTCTGGTTGTAAAACATATTTCTGGTATTTTCCATTAATGAAATAAAGTGTTATTTCCACTGCATCTCTTTATTTATGGTTATCGCATCTCTGTATTTATGGTTATCTTTGTAATCTATTGCGTTCCTGTTTAAATCTGGATCAAGTTATTAGGTATGAATGTTTACTTTGAAGAAGAATATGAATTTATTCCCTAGTTTTGTTCCTTGCCCGAGTCTTTCGATTATTTTGTGACTTCTATCAATTTGATCATAATCGAATCTTTATAATTTGATTGTGTTGTGGGAGCTTTGTTATCTAAAAAAGCATGGAGAAACTATAACATTGAAACTTCCATGCCAGAATCCATAGTAGCCAGAGGTCAATCCAAGGAAAGAGGCGAGAAAGCAAGAAGCTCTTTGAGATCAAAATGAAAAGGAAATAACTATAAAGTCAAATGTTGGTATTGCAACAAAATGGAGCATCTCAAGAAACACTATTGGAAAAGAAAAGAGTTTGTTGAGTACCCAAATAAGGAAGAAAATCAAGTTGAGTCAGTATGATTGATGAATTTTTATCTGTTGAATTAGGTATGGTAGATGACGCTATGCATGTTTGTAATATTTCTCAACCATATGAAAATTTATTGTTAGATTCTGATCCTTCTCATCACATGAGTCCACACAGAATTTGGTTCACTTCATGCCAAGTTGTGAATTGTAGTTATGTGTTTATTGGTAATAATGTTTCTTGTTAAACTGTTGGAATGCGAAATGCCAAAACTGAAATGTATGATGATACAATTTTAACATTGACTAATGCTAGACATGTACATGAGTTTAGACATAATTCGATTTTTTTGGGAGTATTAGACTCGGTAGGTTACAAGTTTAGAGGTCAAAATTGTGTGTTGAAAGTTTAAAAGGGCACTATGGTTGTTATGAAGGTAGAGAAGATCGCAAACTTTTATAGACTCAAAGAAATTACTCAAGTGAGGGAGGCAATGATTGTATCTAAGAAGGAAGAATAAGATACTCACCTATGGCATCAGCAATTGTGCCACATGAGCAAAAGAGACCTTCAGGTATTGATGAATTGTAAATTACTTCCTAATTTGAAACCATTGAGTTTGGATTTTTGCAAACATTGTGTATATGGAAAACAATGTAAAAGTAAATTTAAAACTAGAAGTCATAATAGTAAAGGAATTTTAGACTATATTCATTTTGATCTTTGGGGACCATCTCCTACAGTATCTTATGGAGGTGTATCTTACTTCCTAACATTTATTGATGATTACTCCATGAAATTATTTGTCTATATCTTAAAAACAAAAGTTGATGTATTAAATATATTTAAACAATTTAAAGCTATGGTTGGAAATAAAATAGGAAAATCAATTAAATATTTAAGAACTAACAATGGCGATGAATTTACTTTCTTATAATTTGCATAATATTTCAAGAGTGAAGGAAAAAATTTGATAAACGATGAGAGCTCTACAACGCCCTCACAGCAGCAACAACAGTGAAACCCTAAGTGCCGCCGCCCGGATTCTCTGCGCTTATCACAGCGGGTTTGGTCACTGACCAACCTATGGCAGATGTGGCAGGAGGGGAGCGCTCAGCCTCCCCTCCATTGGAGACGCCCAATACCAATAATAAGGAACCTCTGACAAACAATATGCAACATGCAGAGGCTGACCTAGAATCAGCAAAAGACAATACACGGACGATACCGGAACAGCAAAACCAAGGACAAGGTACTGAAGAAGAAGCAGGTGACAGTAGACCCAATGCATCGCAAGCAACTCATCCCAAGGTCACCTCTGCAACCTGCATTCCAAAAGCTACAGAATCGATCAAGATTGAGCTACCAAGCCACCTCATCAATGAAGAAATCCAATTCATGCAGGACCATGCACTGATTGGAAAGTTTCTGGGATTCTGGCCCACAGAAAGAGCCCTGAACGGCTGGATAGCCTCAAAATGGAAGCCCAAAGGGCAAGTTACTCTTCAACTGGGTCCAAAAGGCTTCTTTACAGCCATTTTCAACTGCATAGAAGACAAAACCAGAATATTCGATGGAGGGCCGTACTTCTTCAACTCCTCAGGCTTGTATCTAACGGATTGGAAACCAAGATTCAATCCAGATAAAGAGGATTTCAGCTGGGCTCCTGTCTGGATTCGCATGTACTCCCTACCCGTAGAGTACTGGAGAGAAGAAATACTGGAATGGATAGGCAACAAACTGGGTACCTTCATCAAGATTGCAACTGAAACCAAGACGCGCAAATTCACCTCCTATGCCAGAATATGCGTCCAAATGCACCTCACCAAGACCCTAGCTGCTACGGTAAGTCTCTTTCACGATGACTATGAATGGAAGCAGCCTATAGATTATGAGCATATACCTTTTCGTTGCAGAAAATGTCATAAACATGGACATCTCTTCAGAGACTGTCCATTAAATGTACAGCCCAAGACTTCTCCTAACGAAACCTCCACTGACCCTGAAGGCTTCACAAAAATTCTCAATCGCCGTAGACATGCAAGAAGGCATCAAGCCAATCCGCCTCCGTCTCAATCCTCTAAGGCGCAACCCAATAACCGTTTCACTGCCTTAGAATCTCTCGACCCCCAATCAAGCCCCAATGATGTTAACCCTGATTCTCTGAATCCATCCCCGCCCTCCCTCAAGCCTGTTAAAACCCCCTCATCCTCGGCTCTAGCCCCTTCCAAATCAAGTGATCCTCCCGCGGCTAGAAAAGCTACCCCTGCTTCAGATATGGAAACCCTATTCTCCTCCAAAGGAAAATCCTTGCTTAATGAACCCACACAAGCTTCAGACATGGATCTTGATGCCGCCTTAGCTCTGAGCCTCCATGAAGAAGCTATGGAAGACACCATTTTAGACATATCTGCCCCTGACAACATGGAGGAAGATCGTGAAGATGTAGATCTAGAAGAATTCAACATCTCCATACTGGACATCTCCAAATTGGAAACTGCTTGCCAGCAAAAAGACTATGCTCTAATCCCTCCTTGGCAGATAGACAAAATTGAAGGAGTCCTGACAAGGGTCCAACATCACAAAAGTTTGGGCATCCAAGGAGGAAGTCAATGGGATGGACGGAAAATCCATAAAGAAACAAAGAAACGAGGCAGAAAAACAGATCTACAAAGAACAATAGCAGTGGGGGAAATACTAATGAACTCGGGGCAATTCCCCAAGTTGACCAAGTTCTTCAAACCCAAAGAACCATCTCCATGAAGCTAATCTCATGGAATGTCAGAGGACTTAACGGTCCCACGAAACACAGAATGATAAAAAATTTAATCATGAAGGAAAAACCAGCAATTGTCTTTCTTCAAGAAACAAAATGCAGCAGCACCACAATAGATAATTTCAGCAATAAAGCCTGGGCAGGCAGTAGCTCCATTTCAGTGGATGCAGCAGGGGCTTCAGGCGGTCTCTCCATTCTCTGGAACCCACAAATTGTCTCTCTGGACAACTTCCATTCTACGCAACATCTCATACAAGCAACTTTCCACCTCATTGGCACCCAAATCCATGGGCATCTAACCAATGTGTACTTCCCGCAATCAATTCAGCACAAATTGGACCTCCTGGAAACAATTACCCTCCTCAATGAACAGAGACGATATCCTTTATGGATAGGAGGAGGAGATTTCAATATCATAAAATCCATGGAAGAAAAGCAGGGGGGACGAACCAGGCTCGACAATGACAGCCATAGCTTCAAACAATTCATTCACAACAACCGATTAATGGATGTGCATACCTCCAATGGAATACACACATGGTCGAACAAGCGCAAAGGTACACACTATATCGCTTCTCGATTAGATAGATTTTTAATCTCTGATAACGCCATACATCTAGGAGGGGACTTCAGTGCAGCCATCATCCCTCAGGGAGGCTCGGATCATTGGCCTGTTCTTCTGCATTGGTCCCGCCCAAGCAAAGGCTGCAACAGACCCTTCCGTTTTGAAGCCTTCTGGTTGTTGGACACCCGATTCAAAGAAGTGGTCCATCAGGCCTGGAAATCTTACAACCCACCGGCTGGAGCCAAAATGTATCAGTTTCAGCAAAAACTGAAACATCTGAAGCAAATGATTAAACACTGGAATCGAACTCATTTTGGCAATATACAGGAGAGCAAACAAAAATTGGAACAACAAATGCAAGCCTTGCAACAAACTTTTATTTTGGAAGGCCGCACAGAAGAGCAAAGCCAACAGGAGCAGATCCTCTGGAATCAAATTGAAGAACGTCAAAAACAAGAGGAAATTTTATGGCGACAAAAATCCAGAATAAGCTGGCTTAGAGAAGGCGAGAAAAATACAAAATTCTTCCACAGATCAACCATTCAAAGGCGCATGCATAACAAAATCATCTTTGTAGAAAACCAGCAAGGTGAAAGAATAGAGGACCATGAAGGTATGGAGAAAGAATTCACTGGATACTTTAAGGACATCCTACAAGAACCCAATGGGAATAGGGATGAGGCAATAAAGGAAATCACTCAGCACATCCCGAAAATCATAAATGATCATCATAATGCTCAGTTGCTTCAGCCAATCACATCAAAGGAAGTAGAAGAAGCAATGGCACAACTCAAAGACGGCAAAGCTCCAGGGCCAGACGGATTCACAGCCAATTTCTTCCATGAATTCTGGGATCTCATCAAAAATGAAGTGTGGGAGATAGTGGAAGAGTCCCGTAGCATGCATTGGGTCCTCCCATCCTTAAACTCAACCTTTATAGCTTTGGTTCCCAAAGAAGCAACATCAACCAAACCTGAGAAGTACAGGCCAATCGCGCTCTGCAATGTAATTTACAAGCTGATCTCAAAAGTCATCTCCAACCGCCTCAAACCGCTATTACCTCTTCTCATCTCTCCAGAACAGACAGGGTATGTTGAAGGCAGACAAATCATGGACGGCATAATTCTCTCCAATGAAGTCATCCACTCTTTAAAGATGCTCAAAAAACCAGGTATGCTTCTCAAACTCGATCTATCCAAAGCTTTTGACAAGTTAAGTTGGGAGTATATTCATAAAATGCTAATTGCATTTGGCTTCAATGCCACCTGGACAAGATGGATCATGAGCCTCATTACTTCCCCCTGTTTTTCCGTACTTCTGAATGGCTCTCCATCACCTCCTTTCTATCCCTCTAGGGGAATCAGGCAGGGGGATCCCCTATCTCCCTTCCTCTTTGTTCTAATGGCGGAAGGCCTCGGCAGGCTGCTTAAATCAGCGGTTTCCTCTCAGCTCCTTAAAGGCATATCCTTGCATGGCCGTGATCCACAAACGCATCAGCAATTTGTTGATGATACTATGCTTTTTGGTCATCCTTCAGTTAAAGAAGCCTCTGCTTTTAGCTCCCTTCTGGCCCTTTTCTCTGAAGCCTCTGGCACCTCCATCAACGCTGCAAAATCCCAGCTCTTCTTCTTCAATACCCCCCCCCCTACTCAACGAACCATCGCCCGAATTTTAGGATTCTCCATCTCCCACTTGCCATCCAAATATCTTGGCGCCCCCCTCTCTGATTCAGCAATCAAGCAAGCTTCCTGGAGAGCACTGTTGGACAAATTGGAATCAAAGCTATCCTCCTGGACCTTCAGGGCCCTAAATCTGGCAGGAAGGCTCGTTTTAATCAAATCAGTTCTACAAGCGATGCCACTTTATCTCTTCTCCATTTTAGCAGCTCCAAAAGGTGTTCTTAAAGCAATACGCACTCTCCAAAGAAATTTTCTCTGGGGATCTTCTAATCAGAACAGGAAATGGGCTCTCGTCAAATGGACTGAGGTTTGCAAGACCAAATCAGAAGGAGGGCTTGGTCTTCGGGATCCGCTTCACAGCAACAACACAATGGGAACCAAAATCTGGTGGAACTGGGTCACCAAACCCAACATCCCATGGACCCAACTTTGGCAAGCCAAATACGCCAGGGGCAGTCAGTGGAGTGATCTAATCCGGATCAATCCCACCTCACAGGGATCACTTATCTGGAACAATGCAAAACAGCAAAGCAGTTTCATTCAAAAACATAGTTTTTGGGAGATTCATTCAGGACAAACTGCCCGATTCTGGAACGATTCCTGGCAGCAACTCCCTAAATTGGCTGATCTATTCCACAGACCTCTATGGCAGATCCAAATGAATCAAGGAAACATCCCACTGGTTCATCAATTCTGGCAGCCCACGCCAACCCATGAATATCAAACTTGGAAACCAGCACGACTCTGGCAAATAGATTGGCAGGGAGAAGATTACACTGATATTGAACAGGAACTCAACCAAAGGAAAATTCGTATCTCCCAGCATCAGGACAAGCTCCGATGGGGTTACACGACAAAAGGTACCTTCACAACGAAAGAAGCTCATCACCTGCGCTACTCTAATGATCAAGCGGACAAGGATCAACTCTGGGAAAAAGTCTGGCAAGCAGAGTTATGGCCTAAAATCTCCACCTTTCTCTGGCTACTCAGCAAAAAATGCATTCTTACCTGGGACAATCTCATCAAAAGAGGTTTTATAGGGCCGTCCAGATGCCCGAACTGCAATAAAAACTGTGAAACTATCCACCATCTCCTAGAAGAATGCACATTAGCTAAACAAATCTGGCAGAAAGTCGAGCACTGTAACGAGAAGGCACACCCCAGAATGGCGGATATAACAGCAAACATAAGAACCTGGGCAAAAAACCCATTCAAAAGCAAGGTACTCAATTCCTTATGGAATATCCTACCTGGCTTTCTCTACTGGTCCCTCTGGAAGGAACGCAATCACAGAATCTTCAACAGCAAATCCAGATCTATAGACGACCTCTGGATCAATCTCAGGAAGAATATTCAGGAAACTATAGCCACTAGAGCATGGAAAGATGAGGACTGGCCAGAAAGCCATCAGGAGCAACTCATACTGAAAAATTGGAATCTGGAACACCAGTCATCAATCAAGCCCAACATCACACCTCCCAACAGATCTTCATCTCCCTCCTCTTGGTCCCCGCCTGCACCCTTCTCCTTCAAGTTGAACTTTGATGGAGCAGCCAAGGGAAACCCAGGTCCGGCCGGCTACGGAGGAATCATTCGCAATCACAAGGGAGAATCAATGCAAGTGTATCATGGTACCATGGGCTCGGAAACCAACAACGCGGCGGAGCTGGAGGGTCTTTGGCAAGGAATTCGACTAGTCGATCAGAACCACCTTTATCCTTTGGAAGTAGAAGGTGATTCACTGATTCTAATAGCGATGGCTAAACGAATACAGGCAGGAGCTAAAGCGATCAAGGTTGCCAAAAGCTGGCGACTGTTAAGCCGCTTGGAGGATCTGGAGGAAAAGCTACAAACAGCCCCCAACATCTCCTTCCATCATGTCAGGAGAACAGCCAACAAGGTTGCAGATCGATTAGCAAATCAAGGAGTGTCACAGTCGATACCATTCTTCTCAGGTTCTCTGAACACGGTTGACGATGGTCGCCTCAAACAAGACTGCATCGCTTTGGTGCAAACAGATCTACCCTCCCCGGATGCGGGTGAGCGAACGGAGTAAATGGCAGCTGGGGGGCTGCGTGGCAAGTCACATGGGCAGTTGTCAGCCCGGACGAGCCACCACACCCCAGCATGCCCGAACCATAAATGCGCACAGGATTTCCGTCCAGGAGTTAGTCCATTCGATACACAGGGAAGTAATGGCGGCACAGACATTCCTGGGAACGATAGCCAGAGCTCAAACGCCAGTTAATGCTCCACCAGGTCAGGCGCTCATGGCGGTCTATAAGACGACGGCTCCCCCGCACTATGCGCAGACACCTGAGCAGAAGTTGAGAGCTACAGAGCACCCTCTGTCAGGGCGAAGAATCTCTGCAGAGGTGCAGGTAAGGGTTATTAGCATGTCTGGGGAGCGTAGAGGGCCGAGAGGCAGAGGAGGTTCACGGGGTCGCCCTCCAACGCAGAGGAGAGCCACTCCTTCGGCCTCCTCAGAGGACGATCCCTGGATCCATAGCGGCCACCTGCAACGGTCTTTCAACAGGCAATTCAGCCAAGAACCCCGGGAGTGTGGGCATACAGAGCACCCTGCGATTAAATATCGCATTCCCTGCACATTTGCGGACAACACACTGATTGTTTCAGTCACGGTGGAGCATTGCAGCGACGCTCGCCGGCAAAGGGATAGTCTCACTGTGCCAAGATTGAATATGGAGGTGCCTAAGGTAGATTTCAGGTACCCTCCTCAGACAAAGGAAGCCAGTACCTCCACGATTCAGCTGGCCAGAATGCAGGAAGGAGGTAATCAGCCAGTTAGGGAAGCCAACAGCACAGAACCTCGGCCCGGGAAGGAGGACGAGCCATATGAAACGGATGATGAATGATAACCCAGACCTCCGGTTCTCTGTTCTTCCCTTCTTTTTCCAAGTGTCGGTATATCTGCTGTCTAGGTGTCGGCATCATAGCAAGTCCAAGTGTCAAGGTGTCAACGTGTCTGTTATGTCACTGTGTCAATTAGTCTGCAATGTCAATGTCCAGTGTGTTGGCTGAAATGCCACTATGTCGATTTAAAATGGTCTCGGCGAGCTGGTTAGAACTGTACTTTTTTCATAGTTTTCCAGAGAATTCTCCATGGAGATTCAAGGCCTCGGCCTACTGTATTTTTGACTGTAATGCTTCAGTTTATGTAATATAAATAGCTTAGTTTTATGCAGAAAAAAAAAAAATAATGATCCAGCGATTAAATTTCTGAAGATTGAATGCTTTAAACAACCATACAATTTAAATGCTAACCAATTACCACTTTCATATAGCTAACTGTAAATAAATATTTAAGTGCATTTAGCTATATGAGAAGTGGAACATAGATACCACAAAAGACACCAAAAAATGGATTTTCAATTTTTAGTTAAGCTTTTCAATTTTTTTTTAATTTTTATATTTTTAAATAAAACAAAAAAAAACTAAGCAAAAACTAAAGTAAGTGAAACTTAAAATTATTAAAACTAAACTAAAGTAAATGAAATTTAAAATTATTAAAACTAAATCCTAAAATCAAATCAATCTAAAAAATCAAAGCAAAATATGAAGCCATTAAAATCTAAAATTTAAACCCTTTTTTTTCCTTTATTGATTTATTTATTTAGTCAAAAATAAAAATAAAACAAAACTAAATTTAAGTTAATCTAAAATCTAAAACCCAAAAACTGAGTTAAATGAAACTAAAACTACATAAATAAAAGCTTAAAACTATATAACAAAGAAAATTTTATTAGATCTTAACCCTTAACAAAAAAAAAACCTAAAGTGAAATCTAAAAACGAAAATCTAAAATAGACTAATGCTAAACCATATATGCATATATCAAATTCACACTTTTGATTTTGCTGGGCAGGTACACAGAAGAGGTTTCGATGAAAAGCGTGGAGACCATGGGGAATGCAGAGGGGTTTTTGCAGGACGAGCAACGTTAGAGAATGCTGGAGCATATCGAGTGGCAGCGTGAGGAGGAAAATGCAGAAGAGAGAGAGAGTACTACAAGGTAGCGTGAATGGTGGCAACAGTTTTTCGATTTGAATGGTAGTTGCGTTGACAAGCAACTTGTGATGGGTAGCACATAGGAGGATGAGGCTACGAAATGAGGAGAAGAGGGAGATACGCAGCTGCGTGAAGGATGGGAAGAGACTGCGCAAAATGATGCTGCATGGAGAGTGAGGGGTCTGGTTGCAAATTGGACGCAGGGAGAAAGCAATCATGTGTGAAGGAAGAGATGGACAGTGGATTAGGGTGCGAAATGACCAGCGCAAAGAAACTGAGGGACTGCAGCATAGGAGTTGGGAACAATCCAGGAGCTTGCCTAAAAAAATTTCGAAAATTTTCTTGCGGAAATGAAACCCCAGCAAACAGATAGCTTGGAGAGCCTCGAATTTCTTCAGAAAAACCCTGCAAGAACTTATCCTAAGGCCAAATCTTACTCTCCAGGGCCTAAATCTGGCTTCAGACAAAAATTTCTTCTCATACCTGTAACCTGCAATGGCAAAACAGAATACCCAGAAATAATATGCACAAGAAACAAAACTAAAAACCCTAAAATCTGCCAAATAATGACACTATTTACAGTTTAAAGGCTCTAAATAGCCAGATTTGTCATTATGCCATAGAAATAAAAAATTTTAAAATTTAATGTGAGGTGCTTCAAAAAACCCTTCATGCGTCCGCAACAGAAATTTCAAATGATAAGCCCGGGATCAAAATTGGCTGGGCTTTTCAGAAAATGCAATCCGGGAGTTGGCTGGTTCAACTGAAAACTTTCTCGAATGCCCGGTAATCTCAAAAAAGGATTTGATGCACAACTTAATTCAACCATTAACGAAGAAGGAGAAAACGATACTAAAATCCAAATGTAATGGCGATACCTGCCATCATATTCAGAAATTTAACTACCATTCAAACCCTAGCGACTAAACAAGATACTTATGTTTAAAATCACTCTTCATCAAGCTACCATCAATGGCTGAAAATAAATTTATGCAAAAAAGCAAAACATCTTACAACATTTCCAGAAGAGTAACACCAGCAAGATTTCAACCCCAAAGTCTTTCTTTATTGCACATGAAAATTGACTACAAGAGGGCTTTTTTTAACACACGACTCTAAGATCGAATGATCTCAAATGACCCCTGACCCCCTATTTAAAGGAAAATTTCCCAACGGCTAGTTCGAGTGATCCATGTCAAAGTGATCTCGACCATCGATGAGGATCAAAATCTCTTTCAATCTCATTTGTCGAAATTTTAAATGCATTTTAATATATTAAAAAATAAAATTTTGCATTTATTTTCTCAAAACTTTGACTTATTTTATTATTTAATTTTATTTTAATTTTTAATTTTAATTTTTTATTATTCTTTTAATTCTATATAATTATATTATTCTTTATTTTTATTTTTATTCTGTTTTGTTATATTATTATTATTAATTTAATTTTTTTTTTTATTTTTTAATTTTGGACCCTCGAACTTAGTCTTTAGAAGAAAACACCTAGGACCTAGGACTTATGAGGGGACAAAACATTTTCTAACCCTCATGACACTTTACATCATGACCTCTACAATTTTACATCTCAAGGGGGAAAACCCATTTGACATAGACCCTCATAAACTACCCAGTTCTGCGACACAACCATAACCTAGCAGATCAAGCAATTTGTAATAACCTAACCAAATAGTTAGAATTATCTCCAAATTATTTTTACATAAACTCGACCTAGCACACTAGGATTCCCCGAAGATTCTAATGACAAAATCCATTCCGGCTTTAGGGTTAGGCTGAAGGAAATCTCTGCCGATCATGGATCGGTGAGACAAAAAACCTTCTAGAACGTAGATTATCACTAGAAAATTAGGTTTGCCTAGGCAATTTACATACATGACTCAGATCTGCTAAGATTATTTACAATTTACACATGCAGAATGGTTTTACAACATAACATGATCGGGTTGATGATGACAGTCGAATGGCACGGACATGTTGATCAAGCACTATCCCTTTTGCGAAAAAATGGGGGTGTACTGCTATGGGTAGTTGACACGTAGTGGTCAACACAGCTGAAACCTTTGCTTCCAAGTAGAGAGGTACTACCGCCGAGATCTTTCTCTATTGGGTGAGCCGGATTTGGCACCCAGATTGTATTCTGAAACTGTGTAATAAATCAAACATAGTTGCCCCTGTTTTCCCGCATTGGGTTTTTCTGGGGACATCCGTCCAAAAACAACGGTGTCACTTGTGTGCTTGTTTCTATTTCCTTCAGTTGATGATCTGTAATGTGTTGAACATGTACTTGTATTTATTTCCAATATTTACATGGTAAATAACTTGTTAATTAATAGAACAAGTATGTAGGAATAAATCAGTAAAATGAATGAAGGGTTTGTAATGTGCCAGACTTAGAAATTCCAACAATTATCTTATCTTACATCAAGAAATTACCATATTATGTGTATGAAGATCACAAAACAAGAGACACAAGATATAGGCACATGTCAGGGCAAAACCCCCAAGGGGAAAACCTAGTCAAGATAATTCTTCCTTTTAATAGTATTCTTTGAGACTCTTCACCCTAGACGAAGACCAAACTTTCCCTCCAGACCAAGTCAGCCTCCCTGATCTTCATCCCCTTCTAGCAACTTCGACTAGGCAGCAACTTTCGGCAACAACGAAATTTAGGAGACTTTGATCTCCCAATCCAGACCACGAAGCAAAGAGAGAGAGAGACACCAAAATTTCGATTTTTCCTTTCTCCTTAGACTTCCCCAAACTCGCATTCACTTCAGCTTCTTGGCAACAAACTTCGCACTCTTTCCCAGCTACAAGGGAACTTCACACTTTGTCCCAGCTACAAGAGATTTTGAACTTGTGTGAGAGAATGATAATCCAAAATGAATTCAATGAGCTTGCTTTTATAGGCTCCATGTGAGGTCGAATAGGGTCCTTAGGCCAACTTGATCTTCTTCTAGGCAGACATGGTGTGGAGGTTACATAAATCATATTTGACTCAATACTCAACCTTTTTACATGATTCAAAAACCCAAGATGGATCTCTTAAAAAAATGACTCTATTGACTCAAAATAAATCTTAGAAGTCCTCAATGGGGACTTTGACCTAAAACATGGTGACCCAAGCATGAAACTCATGCTTTAATAAGTCACAATAATAATAATAATAATTATTTTCTTTATTCTTTTGACAAATACATTACATGATGACTCAAGTACATTAATGATGACCGAACATAGTTACATTTTCCAACACTCCCTCTTAACTAGGGCAGTATTCATAATGCACAAATACAATGGAAGATCTCAAACTATATGAACCATGAAGAACTTTAGGCATCGCAATGCCATGGACTAGATTCTTGACCAGGGCAATCTATCCAAGTGGTTTCTCAACAAATTAGGCACTGCAATGCCACAGACTAAATTCCTTACCAGGGCAATCTATCCATTGGTCTCTCAAAAATTTAAGCACTGCAGTGCCATGGACTAGATTCCTGAGCAAGGTAATCTATCCAAGTGGGACTAAGATGGACTCAAGCTTTCAGCCCCTCTAGGTACCATCAAGCTTACTTGCTAGCCACCAACCCAAAAATTCAGTTGTGTATCCAAAGCAAAGCTCAATAACCAACACCACGTTTCCAACTTCCAGACATCAAGACAAAGCGTCGGCCAAATGTCTTCCCAGGCAATGCTTCACTCTCAAAGCCTCAACACCGCTTGATCCAACAAATCGAGGATGACCTATCTCCCCCAATCAAATTGATTGGTAACCAACATACTATCAAAACCTTCGAGAGAATTACCTGTACAAACACAACCCCAATCAATAATTTACTTTCACATGTACATAATCAAATACAAACCTCGAGGGTCTTCCAGTCAATAGATGTTGCTTCTCAGCTTTCCATAGGACTATCAACCGAATCTTTGACAGAAGATTCCTCAATCATACATTTTTCTTCCTACTTCATATGCACCAACATATTCTTCAATCAGATCCTGCTTTCCTTCTTTCAACAACACCAAATGCGTTCTCCAATTTCCTTCTCCTACTCATGGGCTTCACTAAAACTTACGATTGTTAATCCTCGTCTAGTGCATGACACATGAAGCAGAGAATCATATCTATCACTCCCTCTTAAATAGAGAGGATCGAATCATCCCTATACAAGGAATAGTCTCAACCATCCTTTTATCCTAGGGAGATTCCTTCCATTCAAGCTCCCTCTTAACTTAGGGAGCTCTACTTTTCATCATCGAAGAATCTTTCGTGGCTTCCAACCATTTCAGCAGAGTTACTATCATCCTCATCAT
Organism: Pinus taeda; assembly: GCA_000404065.3. Taxonomy (NCBI): domain Eukaryota; kingdom Viridiplantae; phylum Streptophyta; class Pinopsida; order Pinales; family Pinaceae; genus Pinus; species Pinus taeda. The sequence continues at coordinate 39,743 of APFE030444200.1, read as the reverse complement.
GCATATCAATGAGTATCTTCACCAAATTGAAGATTGTGTAGCTGCACAACTTAGATAGCAAGTACAACCAAATCTATAGAAGCATGAAGTTAGCCATATCAGAATCACGAAAGCATTTCAACTTTATACATATCAGATACCCAAACTTAATTACAAACAAGAGACATATACTCTTCAACATCTTGCTAGGGATTTTATCATAAACCCTAAACTACTTCATAACATTTTTCATTCCATCTAGGGTTTCAATATTTCTTCCAAAGGTATGACATACCTTACTTCAACATATAGCAAACCCTAGAAATAGTTCACACAAATATAGATCTACGAGGCATCTAATAACCTTTCAAAATTCATATGTTAGACTTCTCACTAGGGATTTATATAAATCCTAGATTTCATACAAAATAATCAATCAAAGTCAATCACATTAGTCATTACCTTGACCAACTTCACTAGGGTTAGTTGCAAACCCTAGATTTGCTATCAATCATCAAATCCAGCCAAAACTCAAATTTCAACAATCTCAAATTATCATATTGTCAACATTCATCAAAGAATTCTACTTCGACTAAGGTTCAACTCCAAAACCCTAGAATTCCATTTTCACAATTTCAACAATCTTACACAAATCTCAAATCATCATATTTCAGAGATTTTACTTTGACTAGGGTTTAACTCCAAAACCCTAGATTTTCATTTTCAACAATCATTTAATAGATTTTAGATTGTTATATCGCACATACTAGATAATTTAACTTCACTAGGGTTTAGCTATAAAACCCTAGATTTCCAAATATGATCATCCTAGAATCTTAGGCAAGGATTTCCATTAATCCTATAAGACTTATGACCATCAATAACTAGGTCAACACATATATCTAGGAATTCATGATCATTCATAAGCATATCATATGTCCAAAAACATTAATACATCTGACCTAGACCAAGATATGTTTCGACCAAAAAGACATATCCATAAATGCCTAGGTTTCATCATCATGCAAATACATTTCATATCATGTGTTAGTCAAACCCAACTTCACAAAAATATCAATTAAGAGTTAGATAAACTAGATTAGACTAGGGTTTGATTAGACAAATCACACACATACCAAGGAAATCATTTCTAAGACAATATAAGGGTCTTGCTCACATATTCCACCAAACCCTAATGAGCTAGGGTTTCAATGTAGAAACATAGCAAACCCAACATTACCAAAACTTCAAAGGTTCGAGATTTTAGACCTTATCTTTCAACCCTAACAAGTTAGGTTTTCGTGATCATACCAAAATCCCAAACATGACATCATTAGACTTCAAATAGCATTTCACAATATCCCTAAGCAGTTAAGGGTTTCAGACATTCACATTAGCATACCCTTATCTTAGGGTTTTCTAGAACCTGTCTAGAGTTCTACAAAATCAATTTAGAATATGAGAGGGGGTGGGTAGATTTATCAAGAGATGAATCACCCAAAAACAAGAATCATTATGATTCAATATAGCTAGACATAACAATGTTAGTAATAGACTGTCAAATAAATAATCCTTTCAATATAAAGAAATCAATGTATTAAAAGCATACCTTCATTCCTTGACCTACCTTGTCCTGAGAGGTTCTCCTTCATACTTCTTGAGTATATAGCAGATGTCTTACGGAACATGAATATATGTTGGACTTCCAAAGATTCAGATGTGATCCACACTCAGCTTCTTTTCTGTGAATGCTTCTTTAGGTGTTGTATTATCAAGACTCTTATGAGGACTCCTATTTTAAATGTATACGACTGCCATCGCTACTTTTTCCTATGAGAACATTGGTAGATCTTGATCAATGAGCATAGTTTGAGTGCCTTCTTCAATTGACCTCTTCTTCCTTTCGACCAATCCATTTTGTTCAGGATAGTAGGGAACAATGAGCTCCCCCTTATCAACTTCCTTACAATATGCATTCAATTCCTTAGAAGTGTATTTCCCACCATTGTCAGTGTTATGTAAAAAATTAGTTAATTTTAGGTTATTATTTAATTTTAATTTTAATTAAACAAAAGGGCACGATCATAAGATCATGCCCTTTCCCAAAGGGTGCCCATGGCGGTATATAAGCCAGGCAACCCATTGTAAACAATCATCATCTGTAATTCATCTTATTAATAAAATATTTATATATCTATTTCTGCGTTCATAAGTTCTTCGTTTCATCTGGTATCAAAGCTGGTTTACGACTTTCGGTAAAAATTCTTGCTACACAGTTCACTGCTCCACGGCACATCATCCTTCTCCAGCGTTCGCATCTCACTGTTTCCAGTCGCCTGTTCCCAGCCGTCAGCCATTTCCGTCCATTCGACACCCCTGTTTCCCTTCATACCATCACCTATCTATTGTTTCTATACACTATTTTGTTTAACTTCCCCTTGGTCTTGACCGGTTTGTCCCATTTTCTCTTGTTCTACTACTGCATGCCCTGACTGACAACCGACACCTCTTCCCAACAACCCTCGTTCACTTCTCCGAGCTAACTCGTGCATTTTGTCTCTCCCTACCATTGATGCCATTGCCTGTTCTCCGCTGACTACACAACTCATCTTCCACCGCTCCCGATCTCTCTCTCCTTGCGCATTCACTATCGACCAGCGCATATTCCACTGAAGCGACACGCCTGTCAAACGAGAGGTTGTGGCTACGGGTTATTGCGTGGCTCTGCGGTTCGAAGGTGCGAGCAGGTGTCTGCCGTAAAAACTCAAAAAAACGAAGAAAGGTTAATATTCAAACAAGGGACGTGACCATCCATTACATTCTATACGTATACATTTTTTTTTGTGTAAAGTATGACTAAATCTATTAAAAAAGGAGCAATATAGTACAATCATGCCTGGAAACAGGCAATGCCAAGAGAAACAAGAACATAGGCAGCCGGAAAGGATATGCATCCACCTCGGCTCCTAGAAGCGAAGAGAAGAGAGAAGAACATAGCATGAAGTGACTAGAAAAACCAGAGAACAGAACAAAGCAAATGTTTCTACCCAACATGGGAGGGATCAGCTATGCGGCATTTTTTTCCTTTCTTTTTGCCCACTTTGACCCATTCTGGAGGACACTGATGAACTGGCGTGATTTGCAAACTGAGCTGGGTTGCTTGAGATATTTCCTTGTCTGAGTCCGAGGTGGAGGATTCATGATTCCTTTTCTGGGCGCAAGGCTGGATGGAGCAATCCTCAGGGTCAGCCGATGGCGGTTCCGGCGCTGTCGTGGTCTCCATTTCTTCCTCATTTATCTCCTCTTCATCCGAGGTGAGATCAACATCATCCATGGGGGGAGGGTCATGAGGCTTCCAGCTTTTGGATTTCTGCTTATGATTGGCTTTCTTTGTTGGGGCAGGCTTCGAAGGACAAGAGCTCTGGAGATGCCCTGTGAGATGGCAGTTGCGGCAGCGGAACGCTGTGTTCTCATAATCCAAGTACTGGGTCCAATGAAAGTCTCCAATTTTGAGATTGATCTTGTCCGGGAGTCCTTTGCTGATGTCTATTTCTGCACAAATTCTGGCAAAGGTGTATAAGCCTTTTTCCCCTCTAGAAATATCTGTGTCGAGGTAGCGGCCTAGAGAGTTGCCGATTCCTTGGAACACTGCAAAGTGCCATAGATGAGCTGGGAGATTCGGAATTCTGACCCAGATTGGGAGCTTGGTGATGATTGCCGAAGATGGATCGAAGTCCGGGAACCAGGGGGTGAGGAATAAACCTGCTGAGCCCCAGAACCAAGGCCCTTCTTTTAAAGCTTTTTGGTAGTCCTCCTCAAAAACAAACACCGTTATGAAAAAGCCCTTTGAGCACAGTAGGACCTTGCAATTGTTGGTCCAGTTAGAGTGAATCCACTGGTAGAGATCTGCTATCCGTGGCCATAACCCATTGAACCTGCAAATAATGCCTTGCTCAGCAAGCTGTTGGGTTTGCTCATCTAAGGTTGGATGCGCTATTTCAATGGTGGGAGTCTCCTCAAGTTTGTCCACCAGAAAAGGTTTGGGCGCCTGAGCTGGTGGTACTATCTTTTCCTGCCTCGGTGAATGGACAGCATCCTTGTATGAGAATGCCTTGGCTGAGGAAGACTGTCCTGCCGCTCCCCCTCTCAATCGAAGGGAAAGGCTAATGGTGGCATCTCTTTTAACGCTGTAGAATGAAAGGGGGTGGAGATCCTCTAGTTGTTTACCTTCGTGGAGAAGTCGTTGAGCTGCCGAAGGAATTCCCAGCTTAAGTTCCAGCGCATGCATGAGGTCCTTCACTAGGTCCTGAGAGCCTACCCAATGCAGCATAGTTTTGCCTGTGAGGAGCTTGATCTGGATCTGAAATGAGGCTGTCCAGGAAGTTATATCTCTCTCAGGCATTTCGTCAAACAGTTCGGGTGCTAAGGCCAAACGTCTGAATTTGGGAACCCTCGCGTGATCATTCTCCAATACGAAGCTGTTGGGTATCAGGCTCTCGATGCGTTTGAGGAGAATACTACATGCATGCCGAGAGTCCTCCTGTCCACCATCTGTTCTGAGTGGAATCATATAGACAGGCATTGCATTGCGCTGCTGGCGATCTTCGCTGGTAGCCCTTTTCACATGTGATCGAGAGCTTGCCCCCAATTCGATGCGAATGTTCTCTGGCCACATAACAAAGTCATACCGATAACTGGACTGATGCCCTCTTTGTTCCCTGTGTAATTCAAAATTTTGGAAAACCCCAGTTCTACCGGAAGCAAAGAGAGTTGCAGGTTGATGCCCCGAGAAATGGTGAGCGTAGGAATTTGGCCGGAAGCACAGTTCTCTGCTTTGAAACGTAACCCGGATCCTCTGGAGAGAAACCTGGCTTTCACCAGGAAGTTGCAAGACAGGGTTAAACCTGTGACCTTGCAGTGGAGTCCACGCATCAAGTCCCCGACCCTGACCGGAAGGCAGAACCAGCGCCACGAAGGCAGAACAGAGCTCAGAACAGAGTCCAGAGTCCACCTGTGAGCCTACCGCAAGGCGAAAAAAGAAGGGGAAATCTGTCACGTTCAAAAGGAGAAGCGGCGGATCAATGGAACTTAGGAATGCTGCCCACCCTTGGCTGATGATCTCGGCTTCATCCGCAGCAGGAACCCTCGATAACCAGAAGGTGGCCGCAGAGATGGAGGCGGCAGGGCAAAGGCTAGGGTTCGAAATCACCATTCTAAGAAAAATTCTATACGTATACATTATATATAAATACATATGAGTTATAATTTTATGTAGTTTTAATTATATATATAATTATATATATAGTTTTAAATTATATAGTTATATTTACATATATAAGGTTAATTTTATTAATTAATTTTTTTTTTAATTAATCAAAAAAATATATATTAATTATTAATTTAATAATATTCTTTGATTATTAAAAAACAAATTATTAATTAAATTAAATTTATTAAATTAATTTAATTTAATTAAAAAAAAAAAAAAAAAAAAAAAAAAAAAAAAAAAAAAAAAAAAAAAACTTTAGTTGGCAAAAAAAAACATGCCCCCGCAAACCCGCTCGATGTCGACAATGACAATGGCGGATTTCCAAAAAAAATTGGTTGACGCAGAGCATAAGATAAATAACAACCACGACGAGGTCAGTAAAAGATTAAATGAATTCGAGATCAAGCTTGGGGAGCAAGCAGACAAAATTAAAATCTTCAAGATACGACAAATCGAATAGAGATAAAGATGGAAAATCAACACGTCCAAACAGAAGTAAACATCAGAGATGCCTTAACAATGCTGAAACTTCTGTGTAAAAATTTGAATTGTACACCCGAAGAGCTACTAAAAGAAAGTGAAGAGAATCAAGAACACCTCTCATCAGATTCGACAAAGTCAACAGATTCTCATGAAAAGGTTGAATCCCCAAAGAAGTCAGCGACACTCCACCAAGAAGCAAGTAACACGGCCTTTACAAACAAGCAACTTTGGGATACCCTTACTAATCAACACCCTTTTTTTGCTCAACCATTAGCCACATACCAGAGGAGGGCAAAGGTCGAGATGCCTAAATTCGATGGAAACGAAAAAAACAATGTTGCATGGATAAATAAAGCAGAAGAATACTTTGAGATATATGACATCACTGACGATGACGAAAAGCTCAGACATGCATCCATGAAAATGAAAGGAGAAGCATATAACTAGTATATGTGGTGGAAAAAAACAACACGTCATTAGCTGGAGAAAATTTAAAGATGCTTTTTTTAAAAGATTCCAAGGTGTAAAAGAAGAAGAGTTATTTTCAAAACTCATCAAATTACGAATAAAAGGAAGTGTGGATGAATACACTCAAGAATGGGAGACCTTAGTAACTCAAGTACCTGGGTGATCAAAATCTCGTTTAATTCAGTCATACATCTTGGGACTTAAAACCCATTTACAAGTAGAACTTGAGATGCATGACATTTCATCAATAGAAGTAGCAAGACAAAAAGCAAAAACAGCCGAAAAGAAATTCGAACAAATATTTTGGTGAAAAGCCGAAAAAACATATTCAAGACGAAGAACACCTCAGTATGCAGACACAAAAAATACAAGATATGTTCCAACACATCGTCGTGAAGATGAAAAATCTAATGTGGAAGCGCAAAGGATAAAGGAGGGTAAATGCAAGCGCTGTGGTGAGAAGTGGGACCCCAAACATAGATGTGCTAAAGGAAAAGAACCAAAAAACCTATATAACTGTGAAGCAACCAATGATTCAAACAGTGAAGAGTCTGACATTAAAGAAACAGAAGATGCCCCAGAATTCTCACCAGAATTAGATGACGAAAGTATTCCGCAAGTGTCATTATCAGCTATGACAGGTATATCACAACCTCAGACTCTAAAGTTAAAGGGGCACATAAAGAAGAACAACGTGGTGGTTCTCATTGACTCTGGTAGCACACAATTTTTTGGATGCAACCATGGCCAAGAGACTCAACATCTTTTCATTTCCCTTGCCAAACATGAAGGTAATGGTAGCAGACGGTAAGAGGATTGAAAGGGTGGGGAAATGCCATAAGGTTAAATTGCAAATTCAAGACTTCAATTTAGATTCTTCGTTTTTCACAGTACCGTTAGGAGGAGTAGATGTAGTCTTAGGTGTCTAGTGGTTACGAACTTTAGGTACTTATGCCGCCAACCACCAAGTACAATTTATAAAATTCAATGGGGAGGTCAAAAGTACAAATTACATGGGTTCCAAGCACTAGAAAATCAAATTGTATCATCATCTCAGATGATGAAGATGATTCGAAGAGGAGCACCTGCTTATGTAGTACAACGTCATCAGTTAGAAATGTTATCTGCAAATATGACCAGTGAAGAGTCACCAGAGATACAAGATCTAATTAGGAAACATGAAAAAGTATTTCAAGACCTACCTCTAAAGATGCCACCTAATAGGGAAATTGAGCATACGATAGAAGTCAAGCCAGGATCAGACCCGGTCAACATCAAGCCATACCGGTATCCACATCACCAAAAAACAGAAATCGAAAGATTAATCCAAGACCTCTTAAAGTGTGGAATCATCTCGAAAAGTAAAAGTCCTTACGCTGCTCCAATGGTGTTGGTAAGGAAGAAAGATGGGTCATTCAGGCTATGTATTGACTATAGGGGACTAAACAAAATAACAATTAAAAACAAGTTTCCAATCCCCTTTATCAACGAAATGTTGGATGAGCTACATGGTGGGAGGTATTTCTCAAAATTGGACCTAAGATCAGGCTACTATCAAATTAGAATAAGATTAGAGGACATACCAAAAACGACATTCCAAACACAAGAAGGTCACTATGAATTTAAAGTAATGCCATTTGGACTAACCAATGCGCCAGCGACGTTTCAAGCAACTATGAATGAATTATTTCACCCACATCTCAGGAAGTTTGTATTAGTATTCTTTGAAGATATTCTAATTTACAGTAAAACTTGGAAGGAGCACTTGCAACATTTGGACAAGGTTCTTACACTACTTAAAGAACACCAATTTTACGCAAAAAAAATCCAAATGTACCTTCGGAAAGGAAGAAGTAGAATACCTTGGACACATTATATCCCATGAAGGTGTAAAGGTGGACCCTAACAAAATCAAAGCTATAAAAGAATGGACCAAACCTGTTAATATATCCAAGCTAAGAGGATTCTTAGGTTTGACGGGATATTACCGAAGGTTTATTAAAAACTATGCACATATAACTGCACCTCTAACAAATCTTTTAAAGAAGAATTCGTTTCTATGGGATGAGGAAGCAAGAAGGTGTTTCGAAAAATTAAAAGAAATTATGTCTAATGCTCCTGTATTAGCAACACCAGATTTTTCTAAACCATTTATCATTGAGTGTGATGCTTCTGGATTCGGTATAGGTGCAATACTAATGCAACAAGGACATCCCATAGCTTTTGAAAGTAGGAAGCTCAATAAAAGAGAGCGCCTCAAATCCACATACAACAAAGAAATGCTCGCTATCATGCATGCACTAGCTAAGTGGAGGCAATATCTTTTGGGAATTAAGTTTTCTATTCGAACAGACCATAACAGTCTCCAACATCTCGTTCAACAAAAAACGCTTTCCGAAGAACAACAAAAATGGATTGAAAAAATTGCTGCTTTTGACTTGGAAATACTACATAAAAGAGGTAAAGACAATGTAGTAGCCGATGCCTTATCCAGGAAAGATGAACCAACACTACTTGCAATGTCGGTTGTTGTTCCTGAGTGGCTTAACGAAATTCGAAGTGAGTATGCCAAGGATCCAGAAGTAACAGCAATAATCAATAACCTTCCCAATAAC
>APFE030444200.1:15111-29555 GCA_000404065.3 Pinus taeda | reverse complement strand
ACAGAGGTTGTCAATAAATGTTTGGAGGCCTACCTACGTTGCTACGCTACAGAAAAACAAAATAAATGGGCTCAATGGTTACATCTTGCCGAATGGTGGTATAACTCCACCTATCATACATCAGCAAAAATGACGCCATTTCAAGCCCTATAAGGGTATGAACCCCGAAATGGAAAGATCTAGCTATTGTCCAAACAAATCTACCTGCTGTTAAAGATCAACTAGAAGAAACCCAAAAAATCGTCCAAATATTAATAGAAAACTTGAATAATGCAAGGAATCGTATGAAGCAACAAGCAAACCGTAATAGAACTGAAAGAGAGTTTGAAGTTGGAGAATGGGTATTTGTTAAGCTCCAACCATACAAAAAATTATCCTTAAAACAGAAAGGAAAAAACAAATTGGCACCAAAGTTTTATGGACCTTACCAGATCAACAAAAAGATTAGCCAAGTTGCGTATGGTTTAAGCCTTCCAGAGACAAGTCGTGTTCACGTCGTCTTCCACGTATCTTGCCTTAAAAGGGCACTAGATAACAATCAAACAGTGCAAACAACACTTCCATCCCTAGATGATGAGGGAAGAGTCATTTTAGAACCAGAAGGTATTTTGTCTACTAGAGAAAGAAAGCTTCGTTATTGTACTATCAAGGAATATCTGATCAAGTGGAAGGACTTGCTCGAAGAAGAAGCTTCTTGGGAGAATGAAGCATTTTGTCAACAACATCCGTCATTACGTATGCTTTGAGGACAAAGCATTCTTTCAAGAGGAAGGCAATGTTATGTAAAAAACTAGTTAATTTTAGGTTATTATTTAATTTTAATTTTAATTAGACGAAAGGGCACGATCATAAGATCATGCCCTTTCCCAAAGGGTGCCCATGGCAGTATATAAGCCAGGCAACCCATTGTAAACAATCATCATCTGTAATTCATCTTATTATTAATAAAATATTTATATATCTATTTCTGTGTTCATAAGTTCTTCGTTTCAGTCAGACCTCAGAGTTTTTATCTTTCATTCAGTCAGGGTTTCCACTTCAGCCCTAAACTCCTTGAACTTATCAAATACTTCATCTTTTATCTCAAGGAGGTAGAGCCATGTCTTTCTAGAATGGTCATCAATGAATATTACATAGTAGAGATGACCTCCAAGTGATTTGTCAAACATGGGCCCACACACATCGGAATGGATGAGGTCTAATATCTCTTTAGACCTAGTTTCACTAGTTTCATGAACTCCGATAACCCTTGCATTATCAATACTAGAGTCTTTTTCCCAAACCAATACTTTTCCATCAACAAAAACAATTCTTTCCCTTTTATCTTATAAACAATAAAAAGCAGATTCTTTTTCAAACCTGAAACATAAAGAATGCAACTTTGATCCATTATCTAGCTTCAACGATGTTGATCATAGGCCTCTAACAACATAGTCATCAGTGAGAGAACCTGTAAGAGCAGCCAAGAATCCTTGATGCTTGACCTTGTTGAACAAGTAGTAGATGACCTTCTTGATCCAGCTTCCAACAGTGTTGAAACCCATTCTTATGTAGTTCATCATAGAGAGAGAATCCATGCCAACAAAGTGATCTTCGACTCTTCCTAACCTTAGCTTTGATACCATGTTGGAAAATCAAATTAATTATATTAAGGTTTGATTCTCCTTTCTTGATAATTACTTGAGTGCGTTGTCGCATTTTACTTCTTTATTATCTTATCTTTCATCAAGCAATTACCATATTATTGTTGATTTTGGGTAGCATCGGATGTGCTCTAGCTCCGAAAGTTTGTGGAGGGGCTAGAACACATAGATCTCCAAGACCCAGAAATCGTTTGGAGAAATTAGACCCGGATGAGGAGTTATTAAAATAATTAATATTTTTAATGGGTTCCTAAGTTTAAACTTAGGAAAATAAAAATATTAATGGGTATTAATAAGAATATGGGTGAGAAACTTCTAAGTGACGAGGATCAAGTCTGTTTTAATCTTAGCCATTGATTCATCAACAAGAAAATTATAAGAGGAGGCTTGAGGGTCAGTTGGAGATACACCAAGTGATCAAAGAGTTCTTTTTTTCTATCACGTGGTTTGATGAGAAAATCGAGCTAGTGACCCGAGTTGTAGTGAGAGAGGGTAGTTCGGCAGAGGGACTTTAGTCCAAGGTCGAGAATACATAACAGAGAGGCAGAGCAGCAGCAAGAGAGACAATGCAGCTCAAGAGAGGGTGATGCAGAAGCCTGAGGGGTTGACGCAGTCATTTAGAGGCAGGGCTGGGGTTTCTGTGAGGCAGAGAGAGAAGTAGTTCACCATATAGATTTATGAGCAAGGAAGGCTCACTGGGAGGGTGATGCAGCTCCTAGAGGAGGTGACGTAGTTCCAACACAGAGCTTGGAGCAGCCATCGCTATCCAGCACTGGGAACACCATTGTCATTTGTGGGGTTTGATCATCCAGTTGTTGGATTGCCAAAATATCTGTCTCCGGATAGAGGTTCTTTTGTCAGGTTTATTCTCTGTTGGGTGAGCTGAATTTGGCACCCGAGTTGTATTCAGAAATCTGCTTAATAATACAAACCCTCTATATGTTGCACCGGTTTTCTCAAATTGGGTTTTTCCGGGGACAATTGTCCAAAAATAACGTTGTCCCTTGTGTGATTGTCTTAGTTTATTTCAGTTCATGATCTGTATGTATGTGTAGTCTATAATAGTGTTTTCATCGATGTTTAAGTAATTAAATAACTTGTTGAATGTAATGAACAAGTAGGAGATGATAAACCATTGCAGTAGGATTTTTGATGTGTAGATTCATAAATTCTCACATGGTATCAGAGGATTGCAAATCATAGGAGACTTAAGACACCAGCCGAGAGATCTAGAGAATTTGTTGCAGAGAAGCAGCTGTCCCTAGTGACATCGTTGTTTCAGAGGCAGAGGAGTAGTTGCAGGAGTGACGTAGAGCCAGAGGAGCGACGCAGAGGCTCAGCAGTGCTTGCTCGGTATTTCGAGCCTACAGAGGGTGATGCAGAGCGAAAGAGTAGTAGCCCACGCAGTGACTGCATCAGCTCTCTAGGCCAACGCAGAACCTGAAAGGTTTGAATCAGCAAATTGCCAGGGTTGGAGGAGTAGAGCAAATTCGATTTGAGGAGCTAGTGGGATGTTGTTTCTGTTGGTGCAGAACAATGTCTGTGGTGACAGAGCCGAGGTAGAGGGAATCACTGCCTCGACTGATTTCTAGCCAAAGAAATCTAGATCCGGGTTGCAGCAGCAAAGGAGGATTGGAGAGGAGTGATTCAACATTTGGCCGGAGGATTTCCGTGAAGGAAATCAGGACTCAAAGGGAGTCTAGAGGAGCTTGTTCCTTAGAGGGTTTCTTGCGCCAAAGAAATCCAGATCCAAGTCTTGATAGATTGACAACATGAAAGGGAGAAGAGAACCAATCCTATTTTTTTAGCAGAGATGGCAGTGAATGGGTTGAGGGATCAGGACAAATTGGATGGAGCATCCAATTTTGTCATCTAGAAGGCTAGGATCTTGGCAATCCTAGACAAACATCGCATCAAGGACTATGCCTTGAAGGTAGTTGTTGTGTCGGTTGACGCTGATCCATTGAAGAAGTACGAGGAGGCCAACGCTAAGGCCAAGAGCATGATTCTAGACAGGGTCAAAGATCATGTAGTACCACACATTGCTGAGAAGGACACAACAAGGGAGATGTGGGAGGCACTACCTTGTATCATGGCTCTTCCGTCCAACAGAAGATGCTATTGGAAAATCAGCTAAGACAATACTAGATGTAGAAGGGAGAAGAGATTGATCCATTCCTTCTCAGGTTGCAAGGGATTCGCGACCAGTTGACTTCCGTGGGGTCTACACTAGATCTGGAGTTCATGGTCAGGACTGCCCTGAATGCAGTCACCGAGGACTGGGAGACATTTGTCCAAAGTATCTTAGGCAGACGACTCTTCCCATTTGGGAGGAGATGTGGGCAACTCTTCGACAAGAAGAGCTCAAGAGATTGACCAAGACAGGGAGTAGCGGAAAGGGGGCCCGAGTCAAAAAGGAGGAGGATGCAACTCTCTCATCATTGGGACATCAAGGGCAGCAGAAGAGAAAGAACATAACCAAAGTCAGATGCTTCAACTGTGGGGAATTGGGACATTATGCCACTCAGTGCCCCCAGAAGAAGGGCAAGGGGGAGGCTTCTGACTCAAAGGTTGCTTCAGTGAAAGATGACAAGGAAGGCGAGGATGACGATTGTGCCATGAGTGCTCATGCGCCTCTGGAGAAGAGGTGGGGCGACATGGAGTTGTAGTCGAGAGGACTGCATGGGGGCAGGATCCTTGAGGTGCCCAAACTCTTGGATCACATATAGCCATGGGAGCCCTTAACGACAGTAGCAAAGTGACGGGTGTCGGTTGGAGCAAGGTGTGATGGAGTGACAGTGTTAGAGGTAGAGTGCCAAAGTCTGAGGCAACGCAGTGGATGTTGTAGCAATGCGAGAGGCACAAAGCTTTTTGCAGCAGTGCAGTAGCAACAGAGGTAGCTTCAACATCACGAGGCATCCATACTGACTACCATGTCAGTGTTTAGGTGAAGTTTTAGTTACTTCTTAGTAACTGAGTCGCAGTGCAGCAATGGCAGTGCTATGGGTAGCATGATGCAGCATTTAGAGAGGGAGCTGCAATACAGATGTAGAAGTGGCAGTGGCAGAGTCATGGGCAATAGTACGGAAGCAACAATGCAGTGGATGAAGGGCATCAGGCCAAGCATCAACAACGCAGAGGACCGATGCAGTGGATTAGTGTAGTACTTCTATGAGAAGTGTTACTGGAGCACATTCCTCGCTAAGAGGGAGTGTTGATTTTGGGTAGCATCGAATGTGCTCTAGCTCAGAAAATTTGTGGAGGGGCTAGAACACATGAGATCTCCAAGACCTAGAAATCGTTTGGAGAAATTTCACCCAGATGAGGAGTTATTAAAATAATTAATATTTTTAATGGGTTCCTAAGTCTAAACTTAGGAAAATAAAAATATTAATGGGTATTAATAAGAATATGGGTGAGAAACTTCTAAGTGACGAGGATTAAGTTTATTTTAATCTTAGCCATTGATTAGGGACTTAATCTCAGCGATTGATTCATCAACAGGAAAAGTATAAGAGGAGGCTTGAGGGTCAGTTGGAGATACACCAAGTGATCAAAGAATTCGATTTTTTTAGGGCGTGGTTTGCTGAGAAAATCGTGCTAGTGATCTGAGTTGCAGTGAGAGAGCAGCAGTTCGGTAGAGGGACTTTAGTCCAAGGCCGAGAATACATAGCAAAGAGGCAGAACAGTAGCAGGAGAGATAGCACAACTCTAGAGATGGTGACATAGAAACCAGAGGGGCTGACGCAGTCATTTAGAGGCAGCGCTGGGGTTTCTGTGAGGCAGAGAGAGAAGTAGTTCAACATATCGATTTCTAAGCAAGGAAGGCTCATTGGGAGGGTGACGCAATTCCAGTGCAGAGCTTGGAGCAACCATCGCTGCCCAGCACTGGGAACAACATTGTCATATGTGTAGTTTGATGATCTAGTTGTTGGATTGCCAAAAGATTTGTCTCTGGATAGAGGTTCTTCTGCAAGGTTTATTCTCTATTGGTTGAGTCAGCTTTGGCACCCTGGTTGTATTCAAAAATTTGCTTAATAATACAAACCCTCTATATGCTGCATCGGTTTTCCCGAATTGGGTTTTTCTGGGGACGATTATCCAAAAATAATTGTCCTTTGTGATTGTCTCAGTTTATCTCAGTTCATGATCTATATGTATGTGTAGTCTGCAATAGTGTTTTCATCGTTCTTTATGTAATTAAATAAGTTGTTGAATGTAAAAGAACAAGTAGGAGATGATAAACCAGTGATTGCAATAGGATTTCTGATGTGTAGATTCAGAAATTCTCACAATTATGTGTGTATGAAGATCACAAAACAAGAGACACAAGATATAGGCACATGCTAGGGCAAAACCCTCCTCAAGGGCAAAACCCAGTCAAGATAATTCTTCCTTTCAATAGTATTCTTTGAGACTCTTCACCCTAGACTAAGACCAGACTTTCCCTTCACACCAAGTCAGCCTTCGAGATCTTTGACCCCTTCCAGCAACTTCTACTAGGTAGCAGCTTCCGACAACAACGAAACTTAGGAGACTTCGATCTCCCAATCTAGACCACGAAACAGAAAGAGAGAGACACCAAAATTTTGATTTTTCCTTTCTCCTTAGACTTCCCCAAACTCGCATTCACTTTGGCTTCTTAGCAATAGACTTCGCACTCTTTCACAGCTACAAAGGAACTTCGCACTTTTTCCCAGCTACAGGAGATTTCGAACTTGTGTGAGAGAATGATAATCTAAATGAATTCGATGAGCTTGCTTTTATAGGCTCCATGTCAGGTCGAATAAGGTCCTCAAGCCAACTTGATCTTCTTCTAGGCGGACATGGTGTGGAGGTTACATAAATCATATTTAACTCAATACTTACCTTTTTACATGATTCAAAAGCCCAAGAAGAGTCTCTTTAAAAGTACAATGACTCTCTTACTCAATAAATCCTAGAAGTCTTCAATGGGGACCTTGACCTAAAACATGGTGACCCAAGCATGAAACCCATGCTTTAATAAGTCACAATAATAATAATAAAAATTATTTTCTTTATTCTTTTGACAAGTACATTACATAATGACTCAAGTTCATTAATGAAGACCGAACATAGTTGCATTTTCCAACACCTAGACCTAGAGGTGTTTAGGGAGTCTTGGATTTTATGTGGCCTTTGTGGAATTGGACAAGTTGTGGGACCACAAAGGGCCAAGTGGACCCAAAATTAGGTCAAGGATATGGAGTGGATCAACTAAGGATGTACTTGACCTAATTAGGGAAGGGAAGAGGATCAATGAAAGAATCTTCTTTTGATGATTTGATGTTATGATCCTAATGAGGTCACTAGCCAATGGGAAACCAAAGGCAAGAATCGATCTTCAAGTGAGGGCTTGGAATATCTCTAGATCCCACCGTTGGAACTTCGTGAAATTTGGAGGGCTTCTAGAGGACACACCAGCGCAGTTGTGGGCAAGAGATCGAATTCTTTTGATGGCTAAATCCTGAGAAAAGTGATGCCCTAGGTGACCTATGGAGGCTAGGCTTAGAAAAGGAGGCGAAGGTGAGAGAAATAAGCTTTGAAAGTGATCACGTATGGAGCATTAGTACCTTGTCCTTTGGGAGAGATACTGTCAAGGAGAATTTATGGTCTGGAAAGAGCTCACCCAATCAAGGAGGCCTTCAATCAACTTCGCATGGCATTAGGGCATGAGAGCAGTTGCTTCAAGGACTTTATACTTCGATTTGCAATAATTGATGACTTATTGAGATGCAATTAACACAAATTATCTCTAGGAATATTCACCCATTCATACATGGCCCATGACATGATGCAACGTTATAAAAGATGACAATTTCCACCAATTTATACAGAAAAGCAATAAATTTCAGACTTGTATAGCGAAAATCCAACAACATTCATGTGACAAAAGTAAATGATAAGAATAAGCATGAAATGAGCACTTACATGTACAAAAGAGTATATCCAATCATCATATTATGCCAATAATGAAGCTCCAAGACAAGAGAGAGATATCCAAACATCAAAATTCATCCATAACATCCAAACTCATCCTCCAAAAGGGATAGCAAAAATCTCACAATAGCTAATAACCCAATCCATGTGATGATGAATGAGAGAGAATGCCTCTCTTTCATTTATACAATCCTCTAAGGGATTCATATGGCCTAATTTGGACTAATAATGCCCCTAGAATAAAATAATGTGCATAATAACAATACTTTTGGTGACAAGCCCACCAAGTAGCTCAATAACATAAGAATAAGCCTCTCAAGAGGGTCAAATGATCACTAAATTGAGTCGTTGGGCGTTTGAGGAGGCCTAATGAAGTCCAACGGGTGCCATGATGTAGAAATGGACTCCAAACATAGTACACAAGGGGTTGGCCCCTTGTTTTCGGAGCAAGAACCTATGGTGCTCCCAAGCGGGTGTGGGGGCAGAAGGACATCCTCATGGGTCTCCAAGTGGATCGAAAATCCCTGTAGACCATCTGTAAGGGCTAGGATGATGATATAAGCCCTCCCTCTACAACGGGAGACATCCTTTGGACCCTAGAACATCTGCCAAGTGTATGGTGCAAGTGTGGAGCTGGCTGGGCATGGTGAACCAGTTGCATCATCCTCAACCAAAAGATGGAACATGAGCAATCAATGAGTGGTGTTGGGGATCCATGAAGTACTCTTTGCTATGGTGGAGGCCCATGGCTCTCAATGCTCACCCTACAAGTGCCAATGTGGCCATTTGGAGGGCTAGGACCCCGTATAGGGAGACCAAGCCCCAAATCAAAACCCTCCTGCAATCCTGCATATGATCCAATGCGTTCGCTTGCCCTCTAATAAAAAAAATCATTAGAATAATCAAGTAAAAGAGCTTACAAGTCATGGAACCAATGGGGCACTTCATGGTGGCATGCCCTTCCGTAGGGGGCTTTGGCATGTACAAGCATCTCCAAGCTCAATAAGGGGGTTAATCAAGGACCCTATTAGGTGGTTTCAACCTTTAAAGGGGTGATATGTCCATGGTACATCCCTCAAGTGATAGGTGGCACATGATATAGCAATGGAATAGAGTGGGGATTAGGGGAATCATCCAAACCACATGTCATGGTACAAGGGTAGCTATAGTAAGGGAAGCCCACACCTTCGTATATGAGTGTAGGTGGGAGCAAATTGTGGTACATGAGTTACCCCGACCTTTGTTTTTACACCCTTTTTCATATGCCTTTTGCCTTAGATTGATTTTTCTTCATAACTGCTCGAGGCTCCAAGGGATGAGAGCATGATGTCTAATATATAGCAATGGATACCCCCTTAAGGTGAAGCGATTCATTGCCCACCAGGGATTGGGACAATCATGGGTTCCTTAATGATGGAGGGGGCTCAACTAGGGCCCATAGGAACCAGGGTGATGGCCATGGATAAGGGGTAGAGCTCATATTTGGCTTTTGCCCATGTGCTTAATTTGTATGTCCCAGTCATCTTTTGCATTTTGTGGTACATTTCCTGTTGAGAGTGGCCAAATTATGCTTTTTCTTTTCTTTTTAGTTGCATCAACCTTCGAGGCATCATTCTAGCCCAACCCAAGGTGTGGACAAGGGGAGGGGAAAAGCTAGCCCTATGTGGACCCAGTGGGCACATGTGGACCCGTATGGGAAAAGAGATGAACATGGCTAGAATGAGTGGTAGGGGGTGATGTATATGATGTCAAGAAGCAGGACCATGCAACCAAGATTGGGATTTCCCATGTAGTGCCAACCCTAAAGCTAATGGCTAGTAAAGGAGATCCCACAGGACTAAGATACAAGGGTAACCACAAAATCGGGTAGTGGAGACAAGAATACAGGCCTAACCCAATCTTTTCACGAAATCCCACCACCAATCCATGCCCGAAAGTACCTATGACAAGTAAGGAAAATTACTCAACTACACCAATGAAAATCCATACCTTCGGGGTTGGGAGGCCCACCTTCAAACATACGATCATAACAAGTGGGCAGAGGACCACATGGCATGGCTTTCAACTGAGAACCATCTAGGGGAACATTTATCTCCTATATACACTACCCACAGGTGGTGGGTAACTGTAACTACAAGGGGCTTTTATGGGAAAGGCACAACTCAAGTACAAGGCTCTCATCAAAGGGTAAGAGTGAAAGGGTTGTTGGCTTCCGGCTGAGAACCATCTTGGAGAACATTTATCTCCTATATACACTACCCACAGGTGGTGGGTAACGGTAACTACAAGGGGTTTTTAAGGGAAAGGCACAACTCAAGTACAAGGCTCTCATCAAAGGGTAAGAGTGATTTGCTTTCCCTAGAGGTCGTTTTAATGCACCCAATATCTAGGGTTTGTTTAGTAGGTTGAGAGTTGGAATGGCCTAAGGTCAAGGTGAAGAGAAAGGGTTTCCTACAATGTGTTGCAACAATGATATGGCTCATGAAACCCTCAAATAAGCCCCCAAGTTGAAGCTATAACTAAACTAGGGCCTACCTTAGGGCAAACAACTAGGGAGAATAAATTTATGTATGAAATTGAAGTGAATGCCTACCAAGAAAAAGTGATTTTGTGGCAACCACTCCCCTCTTGGTATTTAGACTCCCCAGAGTCCAAAATTCTTCATCCCTAGGAATTCGCACCATACCCTATCTTGGCCGCTTGGCCTTAAAGGGGTCAAATTAGGTCAAGAGAGAGAAAGAGATAATTTATGGATAAAAGGTTGAGATGATCACCAACAAGGAAGGCCAGTGCCTAGTCCTAGGGTCAATGGAGTGCATGGGTTCTTTAAATTGATTTTATCTTGCAAAGAAGTAAGGCTATTTTGATGCCTTAGCATCAAAACCCTAACTATCACCTATGTGAGGGATCAAAGGTCACTTGGGAGAGCTGACATGAGATAGCCAAGGGGATTTCCATTCACATATCATAGTATGAGTATTGCATGCAATAATATGACCTAGTGTTCATTAAATCGATCTTCAACAAAACTAGGGCACAAAATTGCAGTAGATCATCAATTTATTCCATACATTAGACATGAAATTAGGAATTTGCAATAAACAAGGTACTTATAGACAATATGCATGAAACAATCCAACGTATTGATCCAGAATGACTTCTCCAAAGTCAAGAATAAATGTTCAAGATGATTTTCACTCCATATATCATATTTTTCCCCTTAGAACAAGAGGCCGAAATATCAAAGTTCAAGGGGTGATGAATAACAAAGTGATCCTCTCCTTTATTTATATGAGGACAATGTCTAATTAGCCTGAAATCCCCTAAATCTCAAGTAAAATTACAGTGATAAATTGGGTTGCAAGCCAACCACTAGCCAAAACATAAGATTAAGTGAAATGTCCATAAGTGTGAGCCAACCATCATAGGGCTCTATGAGGCATGCATTGAGGCTTCTCGTGTAATATCCCAGATAATTTTTTTGTAGAAAACTTGCTTCAGAAATTATGCGGTTACTTTCACAAACACATTTCACACATTGACAGAATGCACATGCAGTAGAACCCAACCTTATTTAATAATATAGAAAATGTTGGTACAAAAACTGGAAATGGCTGAGGTAATGGCCTCAAAAGATATCTGCGACAACACTGAATCGGGCCACCAAAATATCTGAACTACTAAGCACAACCTGTGAACTATGGATGAATTCACCAAGGAAAGAGTTGGGTGCTCACCCACTCTCACTGAATCACTCGAGGGCTTTTGTCCTGGGGCTACTGCTAAAGTTGGGAACTTTCAATTCTCCAAACATCTCCACAAGAAAGAAAACTCACCTCCAAGATGTCTCCAAATGATCTCTTCCTCCTCTTTTATATATCTAATGGATAGATCTCCAAGCCTCTTGTTATCACTTAGAAATGTCCTCTTGGTTGTAGGAGAGAAATTCCTAAGGTAACCATTCAAAACCAATCTCACAGATTGAAGGCTAGCCCCTTCAATTCAAAGAGGGCTCTCTCTGATAATCTAATCACTAAATTAGCAACTGACTGTACATTCACACAGTGGCTAGATCTTTAGTTGAGTTGTTTTGAGGTAGGGTTTGATTGGGCATGAGAGAGATAGTCCATTGGGAAATGGAGTTAACAAGCTAGGTTTTATGTAAACTTACCAAGATACTAACTATTTGATCAAGATTGACAAAGGCAAGGTAGATGGCACATCCTAGACATTTGTCATCGTTATAGTTGAAAGAAGAAAATAGAAGAACAGTCCACTACAGTAGGGCATATGAAATGAATCCTAAAGTAGCTTTAGAAGATAGGAGTGCGAATATTTGAATCTATGAGACATAGTATCAAAAGCAAGGATGAATTCTGCAACATATATCTCATTCAAATATCAGAAGTTATTTCATTCAAATGATATTACAAAGGAAGAAACACTAAAACATATAGAAAATACAGACTAAGAGATACCAACACATGAATCTTTGTATCACTGATCAAAATCTATTGATCTTGGAAAACTGTAGATTAATGAAGCCTTCAACACACAAACAATAGCTATCTTTTCTTCAAAAACCAACCTTTTTTTCTCATTTCTCATGTAATATATAGCAAAAATACAATAAAGATAAGATCCACAAAGTTTGGTAGCAATAACTGCATAATATTTACAATATTTGAAGGTTTAATTAACAAAAAAAATCAAAATCCTATCATCTTAGCTATTTGGATCTCTATCTAGCACATAACATTGGTCAAAGTACGTCGTGGAACTGCTCTGTGTGTCTCCTGCTATTCTTCTAGAACAAGGACAAGTCATAACTGCGTTGTAGGATCTGGAACTACTCACTCCCTTGTAGGCTTGATATCTGGAACTGCAACTCATCTTCCCTCTTGGTAGAAAAATTGGTGCATGAACCTATAAACTATGCTGAAACTGTGCCACTGCCCTTGTAACTGCTTGCTCCTTTTAAGGCCCTTTTTCCTTATGTTGACTCATATTCTTTGCACTTCCTTAGCCACAAAAACCTTTTGACATATTACCATAATATATCGAAAATAACTTGTTGTCAAAAAAGATAAAAATGGAGTAGGTCAAAACATTGAGGTACAATTAGGGTTTGTTCAACAAAATTAGGGTTTTGAATATTTCTCTGTCCCACAAAGTAAACAGATCAATTCTCCATGGCTTTTATAGCCTGAGCAAGGAGGTCTAACTTATCCTGCCTTCCTATCATCCTTCTGGTAGCTTTTTGTATGATTTTTTCAACCTTTGGGGTTTCTTTCCCCTTTCTGTTAGCATGCTCTGTTTTCCTCTGTTTTTTGGCCTTCCTTCTGCTCTTTGAAGTTTGCACAGTCTCTTCATCTTCATCAATAATCACTGTTCTTTGAAGTTGGGCGAGTGTGAGGTTTTCTGGAGTAAATCCTAGGTTCTGTTTCAATTTCTTCGTCCCCTGTTTCTATCTTTTGTTTGCCTTTTTCACTTTGTGTTGTTCTTTGTTTTGCCTCCTCTTCTTCTAACATCAACTTTTGTTGTCTTCTTGTCCTTCTTTCATAGACCCTTGTTTCCTTTACAAGATTTTTAACATGTTCTTGAACAGGGTGGCTAAGTTCTTCCTTTGTTTGTTGAGCTAGGGCTTGTACAGAAACATTAGTTTGGCCTCTACTTGGTCTTATGGGTGCAAGATGTCTTATGTTTCTCTACCTCAATTGCACCACCTACTTGTTTAGCTCATGAGTATATAATATTTTAATCAGGCAGTGATGACAAATGTCATGAGATTGTAGCTTAGGTCTGATTCTAGCTTTGGTGGACATCTTTAGCAAACTTTTGTGAAGAAAATATGGCAAATTCATCTTACTAAAACATGCTAAATGACATAAAAACCTCATATGATGCAATATGCTTTAGAATACCTGCCTTCACAGGTGAAGAAAATTTGTACAGTCCTGAAGGCGTTAGACCATTTGGGCTTCAACATATTTTGGAGGACTCTTGCATACCAATCTTGGTTCTGACCTAAGTCACGAGACACGTCCCTCAGGGTCTTGTGTCCCGTATTTCATGTGTCAGACATGAAAACCGCCCTAAAACGTGTCGAAAACGTTTTTCTTCGTGCCGTCCATTCGAGACACGTGTTTTGGACGTGTCAAAAACTTGCCCTAACATTTTTGGTTCTTAGGACACGTGTCCCATGAAAAGTGACATTTAAAACCCGCAACATAGTTTATTTTTGGGTTTTTTTTGTCATTGTTCACCACCGAAGTTGAGTTTGCTCGTTGTTGGAATCCAATTTGTTGTGCTTTGTGAGGAATTCCATTAGATTTGAACGCAATGCTCACAACTTCACATCGACTTGGACCTTGATATGTAGGAGACGAGCATTCGCATGCTTTGCTAAGAGTTTGGAGCACTTAAATTTCTTGTAATTTGTGTTATAGCCTATGGAACTTAACTTAATTATACACGAGTGACCACGTGTAGGTCGTGTGTTGAAATAAAAATCCCAGCTCCCCGTCATGTGCTCATTGCTCACTACACCTTCAAGGTCTAAAGGGATGGAAAGCTTGATTAACACTCTAGTCAACAATGAAGTTTGAACACATATAAATTTATAGCTCATAAACTACCTTATGTGAAGTTTGAACATGATCAAACTTGTTTGAAGTTAATAACAAAAATTATAACATGAACAATGAACATTGAACTGTGATGATCATTGATGTAGTAAATTAATAAACTAACTAGTAAATTACTAATAGTAAATAGTGTATACTTAATACTATATAGATATCATCATGATTCATATCTATATGGATCAAGCACTATATT
>APFE030444197.1:0-21234 GCA_000404065.3 Pinus taeda | reverse complement strand
TAATGAACAGCATGCATGAACCAGCATGCATGTTACTTGATTTGCTAATATGTACCCAGATTGATTTTCTTAAATGAGCCAGCATGCATGTTACTTATTGTGTGCCCAATGTGTATAGTTTTTTTTGTTTACAATTTCATGAACAACAATCTTTGAAGTGTAAGCTAGTTGGTTCTTTCAGATACAATGAGTTATATTTACCTACTTAATCTTTAATTTTTGAATGATGTTTATGATGAGCATGAGAATATATGCATCATTATATAGGTAATGTAGAGCATTTTTGTTTAGCAACACAATTTGTTGATAAAAATAATAGTTAATTCAATGGTTAATATAAGTGATAAAAGTGTTGAATATGAGTATTTTATTTAAATCTGTTAACATGGGTGTAATATTATTCATGTTTCAATTTTTTTTGTTTGCCCAATGGTGCAAAGCCTGGGCCACACTAGCCCTTAATGTGACTCAATTTTTGCCTACTGAGTTTCCAAACTATAACTCTCACATCAAAAACATAATTAACACTACATCCCATCACAGGCTTCTTGGGTTGTGCTCCATGTTTTAATTTCTTGAATAAAATATTCAAATTAAGATATATTTTCATAATGTAATATGCATTATTATCTGTGTTTTATTTATTTATTGGAAAAAATGATTTTGAGATAAGAATTATTATCTGTATTATTGAAATTAGATTGTTTTCTAAGGTTTTTGATGTAAAGATTTTTGCGCTTGCTTAAAGTTATTTTTGTATGGTCATTTTTGTTTATGTAATTTGTGCAACCTTCTTAGTAGTCACCTGATCCTATGAAACCCTCGATCATGGAGAAAAGTTGCAACAGAAGAAAAGTTGCAAAAGAGAAAGACAAGACCGATAAAGGAATGAGTAAATGATTGCATAGGCCCACAAGACTAATAAAATGCGGAACAAAGAAAAACTAAAGGGTGAATGAAGAAGAATGAGAAAGTGAATAGAGAGA
The DNA here is from genome assembly GCA_000404065.3 of Pinus taeda. NCBI lineage: Eukaryota > Viridiplantae > Streptophyta > Pinopsida > Pinales > Pinaceae > Pinus > Pinus taeda. Next base: position 20,248 of record APFE030444197.1, on the reverse strand, counting down.
AATTCACAGAGAAAGTCACAAGTAAATTCGGTAATCACCTGAAGGATATATTTCACCGATTTTCGAGTAGACAATCCGTTCTTTGTGAAATTTAGTTGGGTTTTCTTTGTGATATTCAGTTGGTTTTTGTACATTCCTTCCTTTTTTTTCTTTGTTTTTGTACATTCCTTTCTTTTTTCTTTGTGATAAATAATTTTTCTTATTTCCTGTGACCAAGAAACACAACCAGAATTCTATTAAAGATGTAGGAAGTAGGAAGGTTTTATGATTTAGATTTATTTCCATCTTAGTCTTTTACGTTGTTTTAACCATTCCACATTTTTCTAGTTTTATGTGTATATTTTATCAGATATATTGAGAATAAAACTATTTGAAGCAATAAAAAATATATTTTATATGTGTAATCTTGCTACATGAGTTTCTTGACCAAGAAGTACCTCTAAATAAAAAAGACTTCCTCCTGACGTCTTTAAGAGAATCTGAAAGAGTTTTTCTGTTTAAGAGTAAATCTGAAAGCGTTTTTCTGTTTTGGAAAAACGGAAAATAGCATTATATTGTGCAGTTGGCTTCGACAGCTGAAACAAAACAAGACCATGGCCACATCCTTTTCTTACTCCACCAGCGTTATCCGATTCAGAAAGCCACTGGTGAGCTTTATTACTCTATGTTTCATTTTAGTGCTGGTTGATCTATTAAGTATTTCATTCATTTTGCAGCAAATCCGGTATTGGCACATTTTCAGAAAACAACTGGTGAGCACTCTCACCATATATTTCATTCAGGTGTCCGCGCTTTACACAATGGTTTCAGAAGCCAGATTGATTTTAACTTGTGAGGGTAAAATTACAGGAAAAAGTTAACTTGTGAGGGTAAAATAGCGTGCAGCTTTTATGAAGCAGCAGCATAAATAATCTGCAAGGGTAGTTTGTTTGTAATACAGCAGATAGGAATATTGTATACCATTTTCTGGTTGCTTCCTCACAGGATTGAGGCTTTTGTATGTGCTGTTAGTATTGCTTCAGGAATCCAGTGAAGCGAAGGGCAAATATATTGTGAACATTTCAAATATATTTTCGCTTTTACTGTTTCTGTTGAGTTTAAAAAGGATTGTGTTGTGTATATTGCTGTTCTGAGCAAATCATATCATGGCCGATGTTGGATTCCTCTCTGGATTTGTTAGCAAGGGCATCGACACAGCCATCAACCAGATTCTTCACCACGCTGCCATTGCGCTCAGCTGCAAGAAAGAATTGAACGATTTGAGAGATCTGGTAAAGCGCATAGAGCCTATTGCAACAAGTATCCATCAATATCGTCTGGAATTGAATAGAAACAGAGGAACTTCCACCAGTACTGGCGATAACAATGTTTCACAATGGGTTAAAAAGCTGCACGGGCTTCTCCGACAAGCAATGCCACTGGTACAAAAGTGCACAATACCAAGTTACAGGAAAAAGTTAACTTGTGAGGGTAAAATTCTGAATTTCCTGGAATCTAATAAAGGCCCAAATAATTTGACGACCAACCATATCACGTGTATAGAAAGTCTATGTGTGTAGAAACTCTTCAAATTGTGTATCAGCCCTCGAGGAACAAGATCAATGCCTCAAACAAGCCCATCAAACTCTGCAAAAAGATAAGGATATAATTATATCCGTTCCGAATAGAAATGTCTGTTCATTAACATAAGCCCGCTCGTATATACGCTCACCAGTATAATTACCCTATTGGGCAAAAATGAATTCGGATATACCTCTGAGAACTTTCGCATAAGGGAGACGCAGTTGATGGAGCCGCAGTCAATAGCTGCAGTCGGATCCGCATTGAGGTAAGACATGTCTAAGTGTTCAAGCTACCTCATATGGTATGGTATCTCTGTAATCTTCAAGCACAGTATTAGCAATACAGTGTAAGATCTCATACTCGTGGCAGACTTAGAAAAATGCTCTCACTACAGTGACAATAAATGAATCTATATATATATAAAAGGAGATCTTACTTCCTCTAATCCTAAAGATGTTACTGCAGTCTCGGCATGTCTACAGATTTGGGTGTAGGATCTCCGTGACTAGGTGCAGTCATGAATGAAGCAGAGATTCATATTCTAGAAGACAGTCTAGAATGTCTTTCTGGGAGGTGTGAAATCTAAGATGAGGTATAGTAAGGTACCTGTGTTATAATATGGTGAAAACCTCAGTCAAGCATTACAAGAAGTGTTATAGTCCATGTAGGATGAAAGAAGGGAAGTGCAGATGGGATTATTTTTATGAGAAATTTTGCGAAATTCTTCAGATATGAGGAGATCTTATTTGGTCTAATCCTAAGGATGTTAATGCAGTTTTCGTATGTCTATAGATTTGGTTCCACTATCTGTGTGACTAGGTGCAGTCATGAATAAAGATGTTAATAAAGTTTGGTATGTCTATAGATTTGGGTGCACCATCTCTGTGACTAGGTGCAGTCATGAATGAAGCAGAGATTTATATTCTAGAAGACAGTTTAGAATGTCCTTCTAGGAGGTGTGAAATCTGGGGATGTGATGTGATGTGATGTTTATATTATATAAACATTTTGACTTTGTCAAATAACATAATAATAAAAATAAAAATAAATTACAATTAAGAAAACAAAACATAAAAATAAAAACAATAATTATAATTATTAATGAAAATATTTTGACTAAGTTAAATTACATAAAAATAAAGATAGAATAAATTTAATGCTCATAAATATCAATTATTAATAATTAAACTAGGATACATCCATAATTAACTTCCTATATAAGAAGTGCCTAGGGGATCAAATTTCTTGAGGCGCAAACCTTTTCTAGAGTTAAAAAGTATTTGATTCTTCTAAGCTAGGTAGATCTTGCGTGAAGATTTCTCTAGACTAGTTGCAATCCAAAATTGTTTCTATTTAATACTTGAAAGGTCATTTGAAACTAAGGAGTTGACCCATCTTCTTTATGTGGAGCCATTTCATTTTTTGAGAGCAAGGCCACCCACATGGCTTCACATGTCTATGCTATGGTCTTTGAATAGACCTTCATCACTTGACCCCTAGATCCTAGTGTGATTCAAGTTAGAGTTTGGATTTTGGCTTTATGGACCTTCTCTCCTTGGATTCATTAGGTCATTTTTACTTGGTGTTCTAATAGAGCTTTCCTCTCCTCTCTAACTAATTTCTTTCAACCCCATACTCATCGTTGTTACTAGCTACACCCACTTTGGAAAAATGGGGTCTCCAACTTTCTCAGAGATTTTTGAGGCATCAAATGAGGTTTTCTAGGGGCTAAATGTTTCTATTTTATCATATAAACTTCTCACCATGTTCTACACACACATATTTCCAACACATAAGAAATGAGTCAATTTTAGTCTATATGCAAAAGTTATGCCACTTAGAAGTAGACCTTCTTATTTTCACACCTATAGTTCGTGCCCAAAATCATAAAACCCTAATCATGGCTCAGTAACATGTAACCAAACCTCATGATCCTATGGAGGTGTTGTTTATGTGATTGAAACAACAAGTCACACATATCAATCACAAAGTAAGCCTCCTCATGGCGGAATTGAATAACAAGTTCGAGATATTTGGAGATGATGGCGATTCAAATAGAGAGGAAAAACTAGAACAGAGATCAAAAGATTGGGGAGAAGCAAAGAAAGAGTCGAAGAAAGTAGTGGAAAAGGATTAAGTGAACTTGAGTGTTGTAAACCAATCACAATGTGTGTTTAACATGAAAGAAAGAGTTGACATCAAGTAGTACCATGGTGAGATCAATGCTCTCAAGGTGAACCACTCATTGCACTAACTCGAAGTTTCTTTGAGTGTCCGTGAGATCAAGAAAGAGAAAAATATCTCATGCACATGACTAAATTAGAGGACCATGAACTCACTTGGTGGGAGATCCACACTGAAAACCCTAAGGTTGGAGGGAGAACCTCGAGTTACTAAATGGGAGGATTTCAAAACCATCTTTAAGTCACCTTTTTATCCCATTGGGCACATGGAGGATGGGTGGATCCGATGGCATTACTTTAGTTAAAATCTAGGAAAAAATGTGGAGTATGACATGAAATTTAGAAAGATAGTTATAAAGTTGGGTATCTATACAAAGAACCGATATGCACTCCTCAAGTATTTAGTGGGTGTGCACCATTATCTATGCAAGCAAGTGATGATGTTCAAGCTAAAATAGGTGGACGAGGCTTGTGTACAAGCACAATACCTAGAAAACATTGGCCTAAAGAGAGAAAAATGAAGTGGATCGAAGTAGAACGAGCAACAATATGCTTCTAAGGAGGGGAAAAAACAAAATGGGGTAAAAGATAAAAAGATGGCAACCACAATGCACCAATGAAAATATCCTAGCAAGAACTGCAACCACTCCAACATTTATAGCCATACAAAGGAGATGCTAGAAGTTGAATGAAGACCTAAACCTAAAGAATAAGAAGAAATATAACAAGAAGAAGAATCTCATGGCCATGGATTCGACCAACCAAGTTGAAATCACCTAAGACGTGGATGAGAATATCATTCGTACATCAATGCAGAAGGAGGTGAATATGAGTAGCCTTCAGCATCATGAAGAAGAGATAGAAATCACCAAACTCTTTCATATAGAGATACAGGTCAAGAAGACAAAGATTGATTCTTTGTTTGACTCACGATCACATGAAAATCTCATTTCACGAGAGGTGGTCAATAAGTTTTGGTTGGAAGTGTGTGATCATCAAAACCCATATCCATTGGGATGGGTAAATAAGGATGTACAACTCAAGGTAACAAAATAGTGTAAAATTAAATTTACCATGACTCTTGAGTATCTTGGTGAAGTGGATTTAGATGTGGTTCCCTTTGACGTATGTGAAGTCCTATTTGGAAGTCCATACATGTAAATGCCTCATGCAATATTCATGATCAGAGCTAACAAGTACGAGCTCGTAAAAAATTTCACTCGTAGGTGACAACCAAGCCAACAAATTTATTAGTTCCAACAGGAAGAATATTTTATTGTTCTTAATAGAAAGTGAGTGTGTAGAGGAGTCAATAAGAGGCGAGGCATCCCTAGAGGGCATACTATGGAACAAAAACAAACAATTGTTCCAAATGGAAGCACATTGAGTTCTTTTGACTCCATCAAATTTTATTTGTGATATTTCATTGGTTTTTTACATTCCTTTTAGATTTTTCTAGTGATTTCCATCTTTAAACTTTACTGTTATTTTAATTATTCCAGAATTTTCATTTTATGGGTATATTTCAAGTTAGTTTTCTTCCAAGTCTATGGATATATTATGAGTAATGATTTTCGCTTTCTGAAGGTAATATTTCACGCTGTAGCATATATTGAATTATAGGTTTGAGAAGTTCATATTGATAAGAACAATGTACTAAATAGATATATTTGATTGTAGGGTCATATGGTATTTAGTGTTCAAATGAAATCTATACTTTAGTTCTATGAATAAAAAAGATAACCAAGATTATAGTAAACCCCACAAACACTAATTTTTTTTCTTATGGACGTCTAAGAGGTTGGATTTCACATATCGATTCTACCCTCATGGAAAGCAAATATTTTCATTGAGCTGGATATGTTAGAGCACATCCAAATCTAATGTGGCAAATGGAGATTGAGTGAGGTCATCAATAATACTATAGTTGTGGGTTTCCTTTGATTTATGGGTTTTTCAAGGTAACGATCCATTCACCATCTTGGAGATAGGTTCAATGGGATTTCATTGCATGGTAAAAGGTGGCATAGTTGTATTGGTAATGGGTACTATTGGTATTGAGGGATTACGTTCCAAAGGGGTTCCATAATTACGACTATGGGTTTAGAGCAAGGCATATGTTCCTTGCATGTAGATGTCATGACTAATGATGTAATGAGAAATTCCCCATATTTGATTTTCATATTGGGAAGGACAAATCTCATGTTGAGTATCTACTGTTCCTTGATGGGGAAATAGGTTTTCCATGATGGAAGGTTTTTGGTTTGCTCCCCATATACCCTAGCCTCCCTCATGTGTTTAAACTCTAGGATTTGAGGGAAATTATGGGTATAGTGTCTATACTCTCCATGAAGTACAAAAGAATGTTTAGTCCATATGATAGAATTCTTGTTTTCCTTTTCTAGATTATTCATACATTGGTTTCGATTTTGGCTTTAATTGAGGCGAATTCCCTAAGTTGTACAATTTCGTAGGAGGGATGGTGAGCGTGTGTTGAAATAGCTTGAGTTGAACAAAGACATCAATGATGTTGTTGAAGGAACACCATAGATGAAAGTTCATGATATGGTTGGAGGGATCTTCTCATTATTTTCCTTTCAATTTGGGAATATTCAATGGTAACTTGGTTGGGATAGGTGTCCATTGTTGATTCTATTCAATGGGATCATTAGGAAGCTTCATAAGGTTTGAGAGGTTGAATGAAGTTACAAATGGTATTTTCCATTGTGGGATAAACTTTAAGTGTGGTTTTGATGGGATTCCCCTGCGTGGTAGTGTTGGTAGTGGTAATTTCCATGGTAGAATTGAGTTTACCTCGAGGGGTGGTGATACGGGTACTTTGAGAGGAACTATATCCTAAGAAATTTTCACGAAGAATGAATGTCCCCACCAAGGTAGTTGGATGTTGTTTCCTATGATGATGTGGTGAGAGACCAAGATCTCCTCCTCGAAAAGGTGGGAGCTATTTTAGGTACCTAGAGTGGTAGGAAAACCTAGGTCCCCTATGGTGCTATAGAAGGTGAAAGACACATATTGTGAGCGGGTGCTTTTAGAAAACCAAATGTATCATATACATAAGACATAACAAAGAATAAATGGTTAATTTTGCCTTTAACTCTTTTCATGTGTGAAACAATAAAAGAAAGGCTTGTGACACTTTGCCTATGATGAAAAAATCTTAAAAGACCTCGTGTCCTTCCACTCAATGAGTAATGTAGCCTTGTGAAGGTTTTGTATAAGGGTACTAAGGCCACGTCCTAAAAGTACTTACAATGTTTTTAATAGTTGAAAACCAATCAAGGTGTGAAAGAGGGTTATACAAGGAGGGTAGTAAGGACACATCTTAAAATTACTTGCGACACTTCTAACAACCTAACCGAATCGACTCAAGGTGGAAGTGCCGCTACACTTGACCACTAAAATACCTACATCCAATGAGAATGAGAGAATCTTAGCTTCTATTTGTTGACTTCGAAATGTGTGCCCCTACCAATGAAGCAAAAAAACCAACACAAGAGTAGGAAAAGGGTACTCTATATTGATTATTGTTAGTGTAAGAGTTACAAATGAATTTCAAAGACACTTGAATAGATTTGATTGAGAAATGGCACTCAATATATCTCAACAAGGATTTCCCATTCGAAATCATTTTCGCCAGCTCTTGCTTTCTCAAAGAATAAAAGAAAACTCTCTCAAATCATGTAACTATCCTAGCATTGGTATGCTTGATTTCTCTCGAGAAATTTTGGTAGCATAATAATGCACAATTTCTTCTTACCCCCCTAGATGCACTTTCATTTATAGGATTTTTAACACTCTCTTCCTCTTTAGCTCATGTGTGATCTCATCAATGAGGTTGTTTATATTATAAATAATATGAGAACTACCATCCTCCTTCCATTAAATATTCCCAGCACTTAAGGCTTGAATTATGAGTCTATCATGTGAAGAGATTGATTATATTTCAACAAATATGCCTCCTACAGTGTTGACTAGGCTTTCTATGACCCTCACAGTAATCAAAGAAAATTTTTCTAGGATGCAATTAAATGTCTTTGGAGGACCCACAAGGGTTCATTTTTGAAGTCACTTTTAGGAAAACCTTTTTAGTTTTACTTTTTATAATGTTTCTAATTCTAAATGTTGTCTCTACATGGAACAACAAGTCACATATCAATCACAATTTAATTCTCCTCATGGAGGAATTGAATAACAAGTTTGAGATATTTGGAGATGATGGTGGTTCAAATGGAGAGGAAAAGCTAGAACACGGGATCAAAAGATTGGGGGAAAGAACTCGAAAAGGATTAAGTGAACTTGAGTGTTGTAAATCAATCACAATGTGTGCTTAAAATGAAAGAAAAAGTTGATATCAAGTAGTACGATGGTGAGATCAATGCTCTCAAGGTGAACCACTCATTACACATGTCCTTGAGATCGAGAAAGGAGAAAAATATCTCATGCACATGACTAAATTAGAGAATCATGGACTCACTTGGTGGGAGATCCACACGAAAACCCTAAGGATGGAGGGAGAACCTCGAGTTAATAAATGGGAGGATTTCAAAACCCTCTTTAAGTCACATTTTTATCCCATTGGGCACATGGAGGATGAGTGGATCCGATGGCATTACATTAGTTAAAATCTAGGGAAAAATGTGGAGTATAACATGAAATTTAGAAAGATAGTTATAAAGTTGGGTATCTATACAAAGAACGGATATGCACTCCTCAAGTATTTAGCGGGTGTGCACCACTATCTATGCAAGCAAGTGATGATGTTCAAGCCAAAATACGTGCATGAGGCTTGTGTACAAGCGCAATACCTAGAAAACATTGGCCTAAAGAGAGAAAAATGAAGTGGATTGAAGTAGAACGAGCAACAATATGCTTCTAAGGAGGGCAAAAAACAAAATGGGGTAACCACAATGCACTAATGGAAATATCCTAGCAAGAACTACAACCACTCCAACATTTATAGCCATACAAAGGAGAAGTGCTAGAAGTTGAACTAAGAGCTAAACCTAAAGAATAAGAAGAAATATAACAAGAAGAAGAATCTCATGGCCATGGATTCGAGCAACCAAGTTGAAATCACCTAAGACGTGGATGAGAAGATCATTCGTACATCAATGCAGAAGGAGCTGAATATGAGTAGCCTTCACCATCACGAAGAAGAGATAGAAATCACCGAACTCTTTCATATAGAGATACGGGTCAAGAATACAAATATTGATTCTTTGTTTGACTCATGATCAGAGGAAAATCTCATTTCACGAGAGGTGGTCAATAAGTTTTGGTTGGAAGTGTGTGGTCATCAAAACCCATATCCATTGGGATGGGTAAATAAGGATGTACAGCTCAAGGTAACAAAATAGTGTAAAATTAGATTTACCATGAGTGTTGAGTATCTTGGTGAAGTTGATTTAGATGTGGTTCCCTTGGATGTATGTGGAGTCGTGTTTGGAAGTCCATACATGTAAATGCGCGTTGTAATATTCATGATGAGAGCTAACGAGTACGAGCTCATCAAAATTTTCACTCGTAGGTGACAACCAAGCCAACAAATTTATTAGTTCCAACATGAAGAATATTTTATTGTTTTTAATAGAAAGTGAGTGTGTAGAGGAGTCAATAAGAGGCGAGGCATCCCTTTGTGAACCCTAACTCTTAAAATGCAAGAATCGTAGTAACTTCTAGAAAACAAAATCTAACCCTTCGCAGGATACTTTAAACATTCATATTATTAAGTAAACATGTAAATCAACCACTTTCGCAAATCAAATTAAGTGTGTCTTGATATAAGTGCAGAAAACATAATGAATACACATAAATTGCATAAGTAAATATAAATTAAAAACACTCAATTATTTCTCCAAAATAGTCTTTATTAGATATAATCCTTCTATTACAGACTCTTCTTCCCTATGCACACAGCTGGAGGGCCCCACACACTCAACTTGAAGACTTACCAAGGTCTTTGCGCACTAAGTTGCATGATCCTTCCCCTTCGCTTAAGTACACTAAACAAACTTTTGTGCCTCACATTACTTGCCCATACAATAATCTTCAATTATTAACTCACTTCCTATGACTCGCTATGACTCCTATATATAGTTTGTTCCATTACAATACCATGGTTTGTGAACCATGGAGAGGTCACAAAACATCCTATCTTCTAACAAACTAAGGGAATAAAGTGTGTTTTGACTCCTATGACATTCACGCTCCGCTCCCCCAAAATGTGGAGACTTTACATAATTAACAAAACCAGTTACAAAAGCTACCTCACGGCACCATGTCCCAACAATTATTCCTTCAAATGTTATTATCACAACGAAAATAAACTCTTGAATTAATCATATCATCAATATAAATAGACAACGAAAATCATCAATGCATCATCATATGTGGGAGGGGAAACTCCCATAAGTTAGGGTGTGCCCAATATGAGTATATATATAAATTCTCTAATTCGATTGTACATAAAATCATACAATTGTGTGTTGCCAACAAACCTTGGCCTCCACACCCTTATTTTAAAAACTGTGACTACAAAATGCTCAAGTCGTGCCACCCTGCACACTTTCCCATACTGTTGAAGTCCCCATGGCACTACCATGCCCCTCATTTGTCTTTTCGGCTCACCCGCACCCTCGACACTTCTTTCCATAACCTCCCTCCACTTCACCACACTCGACACATTGTAGTGCCTTCTCTTACAATCCCAAAGGTTCACTCACTGCAACTATGTCCAAATCCTCTGTTCAGCTACGGTGTTGTAACTCTAGGAACTACCCGCACTTGCCTCTTGTCACTACCCGCACCTGCCTCTTGGCGTACGTTACTGTCTCAGCCTACTCATAGCTCATTGTAGAAGATCGAGTCACATGATGCCTCAACACCCAAATCTCATCGGGTTCTGCCAATCGAACCTGCGGTTGAGACTGTTAATTCAACGTGCCTGCACTATAACTTTCTTCTACACAGTTGTTCAATTCACTGAGAAACCCCAATCTTTGCCTTGCCAACTTCATTCCACCTTATACACTCCATGTGTGGCTTTAACTCTTCTCATTCTGCGATTTCTGTATTCACTCTCTCTTGACTTGGTCGAGTTTGATGATGGCTTTCAAACATCCATTGATACCCAATATATAAGCATGTTACCTTTGCGGTAGCATCAAGGATCACGACCTTCCCCTTATCGTTCATGTTGCCCCATCCTCAATTTGCACGTCAACCTTCCCATATATATATATATATCTCGGCCCAACTAATGTGAAATATATTGCTACCCTCCATCGAATGGTTATTGAGGTTGCCCACACCACCACTCACTCAGCTCATGAGTCTGCTCGCTCACTCATCCACTGTCACACAACCTTTTGGTCGCTCCACGTACTAGGTGTGGGAACGCTCGTCGTACCTTGTGTTGACTAGCCCATGGCCATCTCACCTCGGCACGCGCCCACTAAATTGCCCAACTCGGGTTGTCAAGGGTGCCCAACTATTGCACACTCCCATCACACATCTCAGCGCACTTCCTCATCACATGGATCGTCGCACATCTCACCACATGACTTCATCCCATAAAAGTGGAATTCCACATCGAAGTCGCCTTTAACCAAACGTAATAACCCAAATTTCCTTTAACCAAAAATAGGTGATTATAGCACTTTCATTGCAACCACGTGCTTTTAACCATGTTCATTAGTTTTTGGATTCTCTCGGGTGCTCGTGAGGTTGAGGCTTTCACACCTTCTCTCCCTATCTCTCTCCTCTCCTTCTCTCTCTCTTCCTTCCTCTCCTCTCTCCCTCACTTTCTCTCCATCTCTCCCTTGTCACTCCCTTTCTCTCTCAACCTCTATTTCTATATGCCTTTGTTGTTTCCTCCCTCTCTCTCCTGCTCACACTCCATCTCTCTCTCCCCCCATCTCTCCTTCTCTCTCTTCCTCCCACCGGCCTACTCTCTATCTCTCTTAAAATTGATCCCATTGTATTGTATTTAAGAAAGTATCTAAATTAAAAAAACTCATTTGTGTGTAAATATTAAACATATATATTGGATCAACCATGTCTAAGAAAATACCATAATCAAAAACTAAAAAGAATTATGGGTCATTTTTCCTCTATCATTGTTAGTCACTTTGAAGGCCCTTATCCTTAGTTAAGATGGATCTATGCTAGTACTTAATAATATTATTTATATTATATAAATTTCACGTGTCTATATATATAGAAATATTCTCTATTTTTATTTCATTAGAACCATGGATCTTGGCATGTGGTATTGTTAACTCATGGTATTGGTCTATGGTATTGTAACAGGTATTGGTCTATGGTATTGTAACAAAGTTTATTTATGGGTTAATAATATTTATGGTAAAGTGGGGTGAATGTGGGGGTAGATATGCATGGTTAAGAATATTGTTATAAAATATTTTTATTATGAAATAAGTTATGGCTTTTGGCCAAGTCTTATTGATAAACCATGGTATTGGTCCATGGTGTTATAACAAATTCCATTTAAAAGTTAATAATATCCAGGGTAAAATTAGGGCTAATATCCATGACTAAGAATATTGTAAGTTTAATGTAAGTATTAAGTATTTATGTCATTATGAATTAAATTTAAATATATTTATGGAATCATTATTTTAATTTTGAAGGTAAAATGGATATTAATTTATAAGGTAGTTGAAAATTGAGGCTAAATCTTGATTGGAAAAGCTCCCAAAAAGTAGCACTAAATACAACTAGATTTATAATTACTACTTATATTTTTTAATGTGATATATATATATATATATATATATATTATATATATATATTTATATATATATATACTATATTATATAGTTTTTTTAATTTTTAATTATTTATTTATCCAATATTTAAATGTTTAAGGTGATACGTTTACTTCAAATTTTTTATTTATTATTATTAATTGAACCAATATTTAAATATTTAGCCTCAATTGACTTTTTATTATTCTTTAATGTATTTTTTTGACAAACATTACATTACACGTACACTTCTCCCTTATTTTAGCTGATGAGTTTTTGAAAAGTGTGCATATCTTGTCATTAAATGTCAAACTTATGGCATTCCATTACGACACAATATTCACACTACAAACATTTGTTTACTCTCTTAATTTTTTGCATATTTTATATTTTATTGATATCAAAATACCAGTTTATAATACACCAATGATGGTTATCACCACAGGTTGTCATAATAAGAATTGCAAGTGTATTTTCTTGGACTTGGTGACTGTATAGGGACTCACAAAGTAACAACAAGAAATTATATATAGTATATATATATATATATATATATATATATATATATATATACCTTTTATTGTTTTTAATTTTTAATTATTTCTTTATCCAATATTTAAATGTTTAAGGTGATACGTTTACTTCAAATTTTTTATTTATTATTATTAATTGAACCAATATTTAAATATTTAGCCTCAATTGAATTTTTATTATTCTTTAATGTATTTTTTTGACAAACATTACATTACAGGTACACTTCTCCCTTATTTTGGCTGATGAGTTTTTGAAAAGTGTGCATATCTTGTCATTAAATGTCAAACTTATGGCATTCCATTACGACACAATATTCACACTACAAACATTTGTTTACTCTCTTAATTTTTTGCATATTTTATATTTTATTGATATCAAAATACCAGTTTATAATACACCAATGATGGTTATCACCACAGGTTGTCATAATAAGAATTGCAAGTATATTTTCTTGGACTTGGTGATTGTATAGGGACTCACAAAGTAACAACAAGAAATTTTCTTTGCATAATTTGTAGAACAGAATACAATAACTTGATCCCCTAAAAAAATACCTAATTCTAAAAAATTCAAGTCAAAAGAGTTCGGATAAATCTAGAGAAGATGTGGCATATCATAAATGTTGGTAAATCCCTACTCTAAATAATTGTTTTTTATTATTGGTGTTTAACAAACACATAGTTTTGATAAATGGTGATATCCAACCATTATTTTTGAATAGTAGAAAAAAAACATAATAAAATCTAATTATACAAAAGGCTTTTACCATATACAACCTTTTGTTACCTTTTATCATAATAGTGAGTTATCATATTTCCCACTAAACTTTGTAAATATGGTATTTAAAATACAATTTGTGAGGATTAGAAAAAATTCACCTAACATAATTTGGAACATCAAATCCAAGAGTTGGATTAGCCTTTTAAAAAAAATACCTAATTAAAAAAAAAAATCATTAAAAATAGATTTTATTAAGTAAAGATATGTACAATTAAAAATTACAATTTTTTAAAGGGTTTTTTTGTCATAGTTGCAAATTTCCCAAATTGGATAAATTTTGATAGGGAGCTCATAGTTTAATCAAACATATTCTTATAAATGTACTTAAGTGTGACATTTGAGTGGTCAAATAGCCACTCTCAATATTTTTATTTTTATTGTTCTTGGTTAACAACTCCATGTTATTAAAAACTCACAAATTTTTAAGGGACTTTTTGGTATGCTCCCAAATTTAGGGAATTGGATAAATTTTGATAAGGAGCTCATGTTTTAGTCAAACATATTCTTATAAATTTAGAGAAACTTGACTTGTGATTGAGGTAGATGTGGTTGAATAGCTACATGTTTTAGTCAAACATATTCTTATAAATCTAGAGAAATGTGACATTGGTGATCCATGTAGATGTTGTTGAATAGCCAAAGTCAATAATTAGTTTTTTATTGTTGGTGGTTAACAAGCTCATGCTTTTAGTAAACCATGGTAAGGACCCATGGTATTTGAACACCCGAAGAAAACAAAATAAAAATCTAATTATACAAATAACTTTTTACAATAGGCAACCATTAGTGAGTTTGATCATAGTGAGGAAGGAAGATATTGAAGGAACCAAAAGTTCTTTTGCAGACAAGTATTGAATATATTAGGCAGGTTCATTTGCAAGCATCAGAGGTGTGTAACAATAGAGCAAAATGACTGAGGAGAAAAAGGACTCTCAACATGGATTAAAGTCCGAAGTGCATTCTTACGAGCAAGTTGAACAAGCTAGGGTAACAAGGTGTGGAAGACCTATAAAAGTCCCTGAGAAATACAAAGACCTTGTTCCCGTAGATAATGTAGAATCTAATACAGACCATGAGAGGAAGCCTGAAGTGGGAAGAAAGCCTGGGCAACCCAAAAAGTCCAGTGGGGTTCAGCCTAGCAGGGGTGAAGTGGGAAGAAAGCGTGGGCGACCAAGAAAAACCATTAAGGTTCCAGAGTCCCTCCATAACCAAAGAGAGGGAGATTTTCAGTCTCTGGATAATCAGGGAAAAGGAGATCCTCAGTCCCTGGCTAACAAGGGAAAGGGAGATAGTGAATCCCTAGATAACCAGAGAGAGGGGGGTCTTCAATCCCTCTCTAACCAGAGGGAGGAAGAGGGAGATCCTCCATTTGTTTCTTGTCGATGGTGCGAGAGATTGTTTGATTTCACTTGCTTTTCGCGTTCCTGGATATGCCCTCACTGGGGAACCTTCAATTAAATAAAGGGATGTTCATGTTCTATGTAGACTCAGATGGAATAATAGTGGGCTCACTCACTTACTTGTCAGTAGGTAAAATGTTTATTTTGACTTGAGATTTGCTAATATGTAGCCAGATTGATTTTCTTATAATGAACAGCATGCATGAACCATCATGCATGTCACTTGATTTGCTAATATGTACCCAGATTGATTTTCTTATAATGAGCCAGCATGCATGTTACTTATTGTGTGCCCAATGTGTATAGTTTTTTTTGTTTACAATTTCATGAACAACAATCTTTGAAGTGTAAGCCAGTTGGTTCTTTCAGATACAATGAGTTATATTTACCTACTTAATCTTTAATTTGTGAATGATGTTTATGATGAGCATGAGAATATATGCATCATTATATAGGTAATGTAGAGCATTTTTGTTTAGCAACACAATTTGTTGATAAAAATAATAGTTAATTCAATGGTTAATATAAGTGATAAAAGTGTTGAATATGAGTATTTTATTTAAATTTGTTAACATGGGTGTAATATTATTCATGTTTCAATTTTTTTTGTTTGCCCAATGGTGCAAAGCCTGGGCCACACTAGCCCTTAATGTGACTCAATTTTTGCCTACTGAGTTTCCAAACTATAACTCTCACATCAAAAACATAATTAACACTACATCCCATCACAGGCTTCTTGGGTTGTGCTCCATGTTTTAATTTCTTGAATAAAATATTCAAATTAAGATATATTTTCATAATGTAATATGCATTATTATCTGTGTTTTATTTATTTATTGGAAAAAATGATTTTGAGATAAGAATTATTATCTGTATTATTGAAATTAGATTGTTTTCTAAGGTTTTTGATGTAAAGATTTTTGCGCTTGCTTAAAGTTATTTTTGTATGGTCATTTTTGTTTATGTAATTTGTGCAACCCTCTTGGTAGTCACCTGATCCTATAAAACCCTGGATCATGAAGAAAAGTTGCAACAGAAGAAAAGTTGCAAAAGAGAAAGACAAGACCTATAAAGGAATGAGTAAATGGTTGCATAGGCCCACAAGACTAATAAAATGCAAAACAAAGAAAAACTAAAGGGTGAATGAAGAAGAATGAGAAAGTGAATAGAGAGAAATTCACAGAGAAAGTCACAAGTAAATTCGGTAATCATCTGAAGGATATATTTCACCGATTTTCCAGTAGACAATCCGTTCTTTGTGAAATTTAGTTGGTTTTTCTGTGTGATATTCAGTTGGTTTTTGTACATTCCTTCCTTTTTTTCTTTGTTTTTGTACATTCCTTTCTTTTTTGTTTGTGATAAATAGTTTTTCTTATTTCCTGTGACCAAGAAACACAACCAGAATTCTATTAAAGATGTAGGAAGTAGGAAGGTTTTATGATTTAGATTTATTTCCATCTTAGTCTTTTACGTTGTTTTAACCATTCCACATTTTTCTAGTTTTATGTGTATATTTTATCAGATATATTGAGAATAAAACTATTTGAAGCAATAAAAAATATAGTTTATATGTGTAATCTTGCTACATGAGTTTCTTGACCAAGAAGTACCTCTAAATAAAAAAGACTTCCTCCTGACGTCTTTAACAGAATCTGAAAGAGTTTTTCTGTTTAAGAGTAAATCTGAAAGTGTTTTTCTGTTTTGGAAAAACGGAAAATAGCATTATATTGTGCAGTTGGCTTCGACAGCTGAAACAAAACAAGACCATGGCCACATCCTTTTCTTACTCCACCAGCGTTATCCGATTCAGAAAGCCACTGGTGAGCTTTATTACTCTATGTTTCATTTTAGTGCTGGTTGATCTATTAAGTATTTCATTCATTTTGCAGCAAATCCGGTATTGGCACATTTTCAGAAAACAACTGGTGAGCACTCTCACCATATATTTCATTCAGGTGTCCGCGCTTTACACAATGGTTTCAGAAGTCAGATTGATTTTAACTTGTGAGGGTAAAATTACAGGAAAAAGTTAACTTGTGAGGGTAAAATAGCGTGCAGCTTTTATGAAGCAGCAGCATAAATAATCTGCAAGGGTAGTTTGTTTGTAATACAGCAGATAGGAATATTGTATACCATTTTCTGGTTGCTTCCTCACAGGATTGAGGCTTTTGTATGTGCTGTTAGTATTGCTTCAGGAATCCAGTGAAGCGAAGGGCAAATATGTTGTGAACATTTCAAATATATTTTCGCTTTTACTGTTTCTGTTGAGTTTAAAAAGGATTGTGTTGTGTATATTGCTGTTCTGAGCAAATCATATCATGGCCGATTTTGGATTCCTCTCTGGATTTGTTAGCAAGGGCATCGACACAGCCATCAACCAGATTCTTCACCACGCTGCCATTGCGCTCAGCTGCAAGAAAGAATTGAACGATTTGAGAGATCTGGTAAAGCGCATAGAGCCTATTGCAACAAGTATCCATCAATATCGTCTGGAATTGAATAGAAACAGAGGAACTTCCACCAGTACTGGCTATAACAATGTTTCACAATGGGTTAAAAAGCTGCACGGGCTTCTCCGACAAGCAATGCCACTGGTACAAAAGTGCACAATACTGTTGGAATTTAATTCCAACTGCATCACATTAATGCAGAACAAAATCTGATCTTCAGCAATTGATTTCAGATTGTTCGGTGCCGTAAAAATTCACTGATATTTTGCAGAATTAAATCCCCTGCAGACAGTCGTTTTATTTTTGCTGTAAAAGTCATCACCGCCTCACCGCCTCTTCTGCAATAAATACGCAGATAATTATCAGCAGATATTTTGTTTAGTTTATTGTTTAATCAGATTTTTATCTTCCTATAAATGTAACGAACAACAGTTTTGTTTTCAAAATGAGTGTAAGCAGAAAAGAACAGCAGTTCTGTTTTCTGTAATTTCTGAACAGCAGTTCTGTTTTTGAGTGAATGTTAGAAGAACGAGTGTCTCTTCTGTAAATTGCACAGCAATGCTGAACCTGCGATTTTCTGAGATAGAAAATCGATTTCTGGAGCTGAAGCGTTCCTCTTTTGTAACAGCTAAGTTTTTATATCAGCTAGCTTGCTTATTGTTCATGAATACAAATTTACAGTTTATCAGTTTACTGTTTTCCTGATTTTCAGTTGCTGTTACACCAAGTGTCAAAAACACTTTGTTTTTACTCTGTAAATTTATTAGTGATTTGACGCCTTTTAGTTGCTGTTACACAAAGCGTCAACTGTCTCACTGTAAATTTATAAGTAATTTTGACGCCCATAAAGTTACTTGCGTCAAAATCGTGTTGCTGTTACACCGAGTGGCTTGACGTCAAAACTCGCGTTGCTGCAACACCACGAGCAGCGTTGCTGCAACACCAAACTGTGTTGCCGCAACACCGATTCCAGAAAGCAATTTTTCTGTTTTTTCTGTGTTAACAGAAACAGAGTGTTATTTCCTGTTGCTGCAACACCGATTCCTGTTGCTGCAACACCAAGTCCAGAAAACGAAATTATCAGTTTTTTGTGCTGAAACAGAGTAGTTTTGTATTGTCTGTTTGTTTAGGAATTTAGCAGAAAATTCCATCATATCAGAGAGTTGTTCTGGGATGTTTTGTGTTATGGAATTCACCATAAAAATTCCAACAGCAAAGACCATTCAAATCGTTTACCTCCATTGTTATTGCTTTGTCAATTTTTACAGAGTTTAAGGTTTCTAATCCCTGTCTATTATTGCAGTCGAAGGGGTCTTGAAGAGCCATGGTGAAGGCTAGATGGAGCCCTTGCTTGGATTCTGGTTTGGGGCAGCCTTCAGATATAATAACCTAAAGGGTCCTTACTTAGATTAAAGAATGTATGGGGTTCAACCCCTTTTGTTTTATTCTAAAACAAGCCGATTATTATGATTGTTTCGTAATTTTTTTGACATTCTCGTCCCTTGGCTCTGTAATTTTAAAGGGCTTTTGTGGCCTTTGGCCTTTTAAGTAGTCTAGTTTGAAAATAGAGGGTTATGTCGGCTTGTAATGATTTTTTATCTTGAAGGATTCTAGCGAGGGTTTGGACTTTCTAACTCTAGCCCCCTGCTTGGCTTGATATTCTTGTTTAATGAAATTTATCATTCTATTTAACTTCTCTCGTTTTATTACTATATTGCTACAAGAGACAACATCCTCCACTGTACCTCTTTGTGGATCGCTGTTATTTAACATTTTCCTCCGTGTACATGGCTTCATACTGCTAATGCATTTTCCTCCGTGTACATGGCTTCATACTGCTAATGCAATTCCTATTTTGGGTTATACGTTTTGCAAAGGGTTGATTTTTGAAGACAGGATTTTTAGGTCTTCTGTCCAGAATTCCCTTGGGTTCTTGAATTCATTGTATTTTTCTTTTATCACTTTTTTATAAAAAAATAAATATGCAAGGTATAAAGTGTATTGGGTAGTTAAAAATCTCATTGTGTATGTGTTTAAGAATGTTAAGAAGAACCGGTATTGAGTATTCAAGAGAATCACTCATGTTTTTTGGCATCACTTAACCTAGTTTGCCCTTTTTGATTGGGGTTTACATTTATATATTATATGAGATAGTATTAGGGCTTATTTCGTTGCTTGGCCATATTTTAAGTTCGTGGTTTTTTCTTCTTCATTACATGTTTATGTGTTTAGTTATCTCTGTACTTGAGGTTGGTAATTGTTTAGAGAGTATTTCTCTATTCTTCTCCTGTCTATACTTCATATTGTTTCGGTTTATCTTGAAAAGAATAAAAATATACTCATTATAGTTTTGGTCTAAAATTATGCTGAAGATTTACTTATCTCTGTTGTAATGTTTATATAACTTTCATCGGGCAAAAACTCAGAGAATTATCTAGACAATTTTTAATTTTATGATTACTTAGCAAGCAATTCATATCTATATAATTGTATGATTATTTAGTAAGCAAATCATATCTATACATAGGAATAAGACCTATATATATATA
>APFE030444195.1:0-11931 GCA_000404065.3 Pinus taeda | reverse complement strand
CTCCCAAAATATCTCTTTTGATCCCTAAAATCTCTCATCCAATCCTCTATCCCTAGATAAGAGTTAACTAATCCATAATCATCTCAAACCTTCCACAATACTCTCAAATCTTCTCCTATTTATAAGAATTATCATTTTCTCTCAAAAACTATAGGAAAAATACATTAATTAATTAAATCCTAACTTTACAAACTAACTCCTCTAATAAACAATTCAACCACGTTAGAAGCTCCTGCATCAGTTTATAACATCAATCCCTTGGGTTTATTAATCTAAGGGTTCTTACTCATAGGGTATAATACTATCCATAGGGTTTATAATATTAATCCTTGGGTCTAATATAAATCTCATTAGTTTATAATCATGGTAAACCATGGTACAGTGTCCCATTGTCACAAATATTTTCTCAATATGAAATTCAACCATCATCCAATGTCACATTGTGATAAATATTGTCCCCATATGAAAAGCACTCATGGTCAACCATAGTGCAATGTCGCAAATAATTCATGGTCAACAATGGTCCAATATCGCATTGTGACAAATATTGTCTCAATTCGAAATATTATTCATAAAGTTTATAATATTAATCATGTGGTTTAATATAAATCCCTTGGGTTCATAATCATGAGTCAACCATGGCCAACCATGTTCCAATGTCACATTGGGACAAAGATTGTCTCAGTATGAAAATCAAGCATTGTCAACCATGGCCAACCATGGTCCAACATCACATTGTGACAAAGATTGTCTCAATATAAAAATCAACCATGGTAAACCATGTGTATTTAAGGTTTTATAAGATTTATGTTAGGTTTATAAACCTTAGGTATACAATATTTGTCCGTTGGGTTTAAAATTTTATCATCCCTTTGGTTAATTGTTCCCTTGGGCTTATAATGTCAATCCCTTGAGTTTATTTATCTAAGGGTTCTTATTCCTACGGTTTAATATTATTCATAGGGTTTATAATATTAATCCTTGGGTATAATATAAATATCATTGGTTTATAATCATGGTTAACCACGTGCAACGTCACATTGTGACAAAAAAAATCTACATATAAAAATCAACCATGGTCCAATGTTGCATTGTTACAAAAAAAATTGTGTTTGAAAATAAATCGTGGTAAAAGATGATGCAACGTAGTGTTCCCCTAAAGGTTGTCTCATTACGAAAATCAACCATGGTCAACCATGATAGTTCTCGGGTTTACAATATTTATCATGCAGTTTATATACCATGGATTTATAATATTAATCCCTTGAGTGTAATATTATTCCCTTGGGTTTAGAATCCCTTGTCTTAAATGAATTAATAATAATTAATATAAATTCAAAAAGATATATATTTTATAGTTTTTAATAAAATATTCCTAGGGTTCTTATTCCTAGGGTATAAAATTATTCATATGGTTTATAATATCAATCCTTGGGTTTAATATAAATCCCCTTGGTTTATAATCATGGTCAACCATGGTGCAATGCCTTATTGTGACAAAGATTGCCTCAATTTGAAATATTATTCATAGGGTTTATAATATTAATCATATGATTACCCAGATGTGGGTGTTTTAAGTGTTCATTAATGGAGTCATTTAATAGTGTCGATGCAAGGTCTTGCCAGCTGCTGTTTGGCGCATTTCTCCATGCTTGAGCTCGGCTCACACTAGTTTACATAAGGCGACTGCAGGTCCACCTGTAGTTCAACTTAATTGATCACCTCGGATGTCACAAGGTCCCTACGGTTTTATTCATGGCAGTATTGGCCTTTCATTCCATTGTTCTCTCCTTGGCCTCTTTCCTTTGCCCGTTCCATTTGAAAGTCTTTGCAGCAAAACAGTCTCAGCCATTAGCGTTTGGCTCCTATTGGCGCTGGTTGTTAAAACTATGCTTTCCTTATCCCTTGCTCAGCCATGTGCTCTGATTCTTGCTCGGGTTCTCCTCCGACTGTCTCATCTCTCCACCATAGTTACCTATTTTGCTAAGTTCTCCACTCGCAGCCTAGCAATGGTCCATCATCATATGTGGAACCATTATGGAGGGAGCCGTGGTGGTCATGGGCATTCTCAGCCCGCTCAATCTATTGATTAGCCTCTGCCCCCAGCTTCTCTGCCTTCATCTTAAGCAAATTTGCCTCCGTCTAGCCCATCCCGCATGCCTTTTCTGCATAATGCTTTCTAGACAGCCCATTTTAAGTTCCAGAGCAATCTTAACAGGCCTATTATCACAGAAAACATTACCATTATTTTCTCTAAGGAAGAGGTTCAGCCTCAAGCTACTGCACGCACCATGGCTGAGGCATCTCAGGGTGGTCACAAAACAGCGGGCAACCATGGCATTGAGCAAAATCTTGCAAATGAAGGTAAGGCCAATAGGCGTGGCGATCTGCATGTCGAAAAGGATGCTCCTGGCAACACTTTGCCACCGGGTGGCAGCCCCCATGGGGCCCCTGTCTCGGTTGCAATAGCAGGAAGTTCCTGCAGTACGTGTCTAAAGTCAGATCCTCCAGGTGGCAACGGGGAAGGTGACGAGCAAAGGACGACATTATCTGGTATGGCAATGAGTGTCCTCTTGTGGAGGAGCAGCTGGACCAGGACGTAGTCATGTGATGCCACCTGGCTCTCTTGTGTCTCCTCCCTAAAGTTTATTTTGGCTCACTCTATCAAATTCAGATGGTTCTGGTTCTATGGATCTGGTTTTGTCTATGCGGCTTAGTTGTCTGGCTCTCGGTCCTTATGGTCTAGCAGTATGGTTCTACTATTGATATGGATAGAATCTCTGTCTTTTGTTGTCACTATATTGAGGTTCCTATGTCTAGTCCTTTGTACTCTCTGTCCTTGTGGTCTAGCAGTCTGGTTTTCTACTGTTGATATAGATAGAATTTCTATATTTTGATGTCACTGTATTCGGGTTCATATGTCTAGACCTCCCAATCATGGGACAGTTTTGATGAGCTAAAAGAATGCAGATGTTCTCATCTGAGGTTTCAACCTACTTCTAATTATATTTTCTTTATCCTTTAATAGATTTAGTCTTTACGGAGAAAGAAATATATATATTAATCATATGATTTAATATAAATCCCTTGGTCAACCATGTTATATTGTCACATCGTGAGAAATATTGTCTCAATATGAAAATCATGCATTGTCAACCATGGTCAACCATGGTCCAACATCCCATTATGACAAAGATTGTCTCAATATGAAAATCAACCATAGTAAACCATATTTATTTAAGGTTTTATAATATTTATATTAGGTTTATATGCCTTAGGTTTATAATATTTATTCCTTAGGTTTAAAATTATTCGCTTGAGTTTATCATCCCTTTGCTGTTTAATATTAATCCATTTGGTTTGTTGTTCCCTTGGGTTTATAATATAAATCCCTTGAGTTTTTTAATCTAAGGCTTCTTATTTCGAGGGTTTAATATTATTCATAATGTTTATAATATTAATCCTTAGGTCTAATATAAATATCCTTGATTTATAATCATGGTTAACTACAGTCCAACGTCACATTGTGACAAATATGTTCTCAATATGAAACTCAACTATGGTCCAATGTTGCATTGTTACAAAAAAATAATTGCATATAAAAATCAATCATGGTTAGCAATGGTGCAACATTGCATTGTCACAAAGATTGTCTCAATATGAAAATCAACCATGGTCAACCATGATAGTTCTAGGGTTTACAATATTTATCTTAGGGTTTATATACCTTGAGTTTATAATATTAATCCTTTGGGTGTAATATTATTCTTCGGGTTAAATTAATTAACAATAATTAATAAAATTTCAAAAAAGAATTAATAAATATAATGTCAGGGAATTTACTTACCTCAGGTTTTACTTACCATGTTTATTTAAGATTTATAATATTTATCTTAGGTTTAATATACCATAGCTCGTATAATATTTATCACTTGGGTTTAAAATTTCCCATGGGTTTTATCATCCCTTTGGTGTTTAGATTAATCTCTTGGTTTATTATTCCCTTGGTGTATATTATTCCCTTTGGACTTATTAATCCCTTGCAATTAAAATTAATAAAACAATAATTAATATAAAAAATTCTAAAAATATATATTTTATATTTTTTAATTAAAATATTCCTAGGGTATAATATTATTCCTAGGGTTTTTAATATTAATCCTTGGGTCTAATATAAATCCCCTTCGTTTATAATCATGGTTAACCATGGTACAACGTCACATTATGACAAATATTTTCTCAATATGAAAATCAAGCATGGTTCAATGTGGCATTGTGAGAAATATTGTCTCCATATGAAAATCAATCATAGTTAACCATGGTGCAACATCACACTGTGACAAAGATTGTCTCCATATGAAAATCAATCATGGTCAACCATGGTGCAACATCACATTGTGACAAAGTTTGCCTCAATTCGAAATATTATTCATAGGGGTTATAATATTAATCCTTTGGTATAAATATAAATCCCTTGGGTTTATAATCATGAGTCAACCATGGTCCAACATTGCATTGTGACAAAGATTGTCTCAATATGAAAATCAACCATGGTAAAACATGTTTATTTAATATTTTATAATATTTATCCCTTAGGTGTAATATTAATCCCTTGGGTTAAAGTAATTAACAACAATTAATATAAATTCAAAATTTTGTTTGAATAAATAATAAGCATAATAATAATAAATTAATTATTAATAATTTTTTGGGTTTATTAATCCCTTGAGTTTCAAATATTAATTCCTAGTGTTTATTAATCCATTGGGTTAAAAATGTTGATTGTTAAGGTTTATTAATCCTATGCATTTTTAATATTGATTCCTTGGGTTTATTTTTTTTCCCATAAGAAAGCACTGGGCTGATCAACGCCAAAGGGGATCAAGTCCCACAGCTTCCTCGCTGAGCCTAACCCCAAGGGAATCAAGGAGAATTGACCTTGTGACCTCCCGATCTATAAGGTACTTTAAAACGGGGATTCGATTGGTTGAGCTAACCCTTGGGGCTGATTCCTTGGGTTTGTTGATCCTTTAGGTATTTAATATTTATCTCTCGGTCCACTAATTCATTGGGTTTATTAGTAACTTCGGTTATAATATTAATAATTCTTTAGGTTTATAATTTAATCCCTTGAGTTTATTAATCAGTTGGATTTAAAATATTAATTCCTAGGGGTTATTTATATATTAAGATCAATATTTAAAACACAAGGGATTAATAAACCTAAGAATTAATAAACCCTTATAGTTTAATTTTATATAATAATAATTATTACATATTATATTTATATTATTAAATAAATAAATTTAAATATATACTATATATAAAAGTTATATATAGTTAAATATTAATATATACCTTGAAGTTAAATATTATAAATAATTATTGACCATTAACATAATGGCCATTGATAAATATATTATTTTACTTAATAATTAAATTTTTATTGTTATGTTAAAATGCCAATTATATTATTAGTTTATTAAAATATTAGTACAAAATTTTTATTTGTAATAACTAATATTATATGAGATACCAAAATATTGTTATATAATAAGTATTAATTATATAAATAAAAAAATAAAAAATTACTATTATTATTTATAGTGTTATTAATAATGAGAATAGTTTCCCCGATGGGAGTTAGATCAAGGGAGCACGTGGAGGCCGCTTCCCATGTGTGAAAGCAATTGGATATGATGGGAGGGACTGCCCCCCCAGTCTCTTCACATCTTCACATGCGCCGGGGGAGGTACCGTCTTAATGTCAATTGTTCGTGTGAGAAATTATTCAACATCTGTGTGTGGGGGTGGCAGAGTGTTAAGGCAAAACATGAAGAATGCACCAGGCACTCGTCTCTACCATTCAGATATGGTGTTGGGAGTTGTGGTGGTTGTCGGGAAGGAGGAGCAAGCATCGGAGGTCGACACTTGTTGGAAATGGAGTGTGGTTGCTTGCTGTGGACATATACAAGGGTAGTTAGCTTGTTTGGTCCTTACAGATGGGAATCCTGGTTATTGGTGGAAGAAGGAAATACTGGGCACAAAAGAAAATCCTTGAGGTATGGAAGCAACATGTTTTGCCTTGTTCTTACAGGTGGTGGAACTCATTAGTAAGGAAACCCTACAACCGGAGGAGGAAGCCCAATTGCCCATGCTCTAATCGTGATTTCGGGTGCGATGGAGCCTGGTGGGTTTACCTATGATTTCTCGATATTGATTTTAGTAGGTGGTGGTTGATTTTGCGCTCATCTCGGGATGGAAACAACTCCCCTATCCCTGGGTGGAACTCCATCATTGGTGGTATTTTGGAAGGTGGAGGTGTTAGGATTATCACGTGGGGGTGGTCCTTCATGGATAGAAGGAGTCATCTTGGTGATTTTGTGTTATTTTGCGTGGTGCTGCTCGAGTCTTATGTCTATGGGGAGTGTTATTTTGGGTGGAAAGTCTATTGTTTGGTGCATTTCCAAGGCATGACTCCACTATGGGAAGCTATGAAACCACCGGCGCGAAGCGGCTGCTCTTCCTCCCTTGCTACCCTTGCTTCTGAAGGAGTGACAAATCAGGCTCTAGTCATAGTGATGCCTTGTTAGAGTGGAAAAATGGCTCAGTGTGTGTGGAAAGGAAATTTAGGTGTGAGAGGAGGTTGCACACATGGCAAGGGGGGGGCGAGTAGAGGTGAAGGGTCGTACAGACATGGGAAGACTCGCAGGGGAAAGGAACCCCATGGTAGCAAGGCGAAGCATGAGCTGACATCACTCGAGGCTCACGAGGGGCACGATCTCCAGCACCACTTCCTGGAGAATTGCCGCACTCTCATTTCCAGTTTGATGAATAAGGTGGATGATGTAGAACGAGTTCATCATGAGGAGCATGTAGTGCACATGGCCTCTTTGGAGTGGTTGTATTACTTTTAAAATCAACATTGGGAAAGACTGGTTGTGGTTTGGCGAGGGAAAATCCAACTCATGGAGAAAGTAGAAAAGTTAGAGACATGGATGGCGCACCACAAAGGACATGTTCAGTGTGACTTCCGCACTCCTCTACCTCTTGGAACGACCCTGGACAACCCTGCATCTGTTACGTCAGACGACTAGTATGATTTCTAGTGCTTTTTATGTTCTAGTTGTGTTTTGGTGCCTCTGGCCCAACAATTTATGGACATTGTCCATAGCTACTTTTTTGTATTTTTGTCATTTGGTGAACTTTTTGATCAACAAACCCGGTCAGAATGAGACCACCTATTTTGGGACAGAGTCCATGTAATCCTTTTTCTGACATAAATAAAATATTGACTTACAAAAAAAAATGAAAAATAGTTATCCTTTAGCAAAATACACCTAATAATTATTAATGTGGTGGGTAGTAGATATATTCCTATCGGAGTATTACACACTAAAATCATAATGGTTAGTTAACCTTAGAATTGATATTTTTTTTAATTGAATATTTATTGAATGAGGTCGATTCTTGAAGGTGTGGAAGTTATATTTTTATGTCAGTGGTTATTCAATGAAATCGATTCTCGAAATTCTCGAAGATATTCTTACAGGATTGGATTTATGGTTCAATTTTTAGGAATGGCTGTCAATATTATATTAAATATATATAAAAAAAAAATATTTATTTTTAATTTTATATTTTATTTTCTGGGAAACTGTACAGTATGAAAAGGGATAAATTTTTGGCTGTTGTACTTTCGATTTTGAGATAAAATTTAAAGAAATATTATATATTTCAAAAAACTTTATCTATATTTTGAATTTGGCGATAAATCATAAATAATATACATATAATTGATTATACGATTAAATTATGTTAATAGGATAATTAATAATATTATAATGTTTTATTTTTCAAATATACTTAGAAAATAAGTGTAAAAAGATATTTGTATTTCTTTAATTTTTTATTATATTAATTTCACATCTGAAAGTATGTGTGCGAAATTTAATTCTTTAAGATGCATTTTCTTAATTGTATTTACAACCCTAATTCAAAGAAATAGATAATAACAAAAAAATCATTGTGTATAAAATACAATATTCAATATCCATATTAATAAAAAAATGTTTTATATCCAATTTTTATATAAAGATAAAGTAATTAAAAGTAAAAAGCTATATATATTTTCACTTTCAACTATGAGGAAGATTTGTAAGTTTTTTACTTTTAAAAATATTTCAACATGTACTTAATTAAAATATGAATATTCATGTTAATTTATGTATTTCATTATAAAATTTTAGATATGTTGAGAAAATATTTCTATATAAATCTCATTTTTGAATGTCAACTTTTTCTCAAATTTTTACACTAAAAAATGAGGCTTTTATCTAAAAATATTTGATCCCTATTACTTCTTGGTAGATCGAGGGTTTATATATATATAGATATCAGTGATCCTTCGTCTTAATTAGTTTGTTCGCATAGAGTGTTGTCAGAAGATTTCTCTATGTATTTTCACTATTATGCTAAATAGATTATCTACTTCATATTAGTGTATGCACTAGAATCGATGGTTAACGAAACTTCTTTATCTTGAGCGTTTAGATCCCAACTTTATAGAGCCTAATGTTAATATTGAATGTTCGCTTGCAAAAACAAATTGTACCTCTCAGCACATGAGTGAAATTATATAGAACCTCATCCTTAATTAAAAACATTAAAAAATCAAGCACATACTTTAGGGAATTCCTTAATATATATCCTAAATATATATTTGTTTTAGTTTTCCTTCAAATGGGCAAAACGTATTCCAAAATTCACTTCACTTTCATATGATTACCCACTTTGTATACAACAAATATCTAGAACCAAATCCTAACGTCAATAGGTTATTGCCCATAATTCAAATTAAAAAAAAAAATGTGAAACAAACAAGTGAGCATCAAAGATTGATCATAATTTAGTGAACATACAATATGTTTTGAATCTATGCATACAATGGCCATTCACAACTTACAAAAAAAATATAACTTCTATTAATGCGCATCGTGAAGAACCTAATTCTTCATGGATGGTTTCAAGTTGCCTTAATACGAATGCTTCTTTTTTAACTGAACACACAGGCCTTGATCCTCCTATAACCCTATCGACAAAATGGCCGAATTAGCTTTGTGCAACATCACAACCATGTTAGAAAGAGGTAACACACATTGCAATTTATTAAGTGGAAAGAGAAAATAGAGATGACAAGTGTGTGAAGAGGCCTGACAACTAGAACCTAACTATTTCCCATAACATCTCATATATATATGCATACTAAACCATGTCCTCTACACCATGTAAAATCGACTACTTCTACAAATTATATGATGAAGTTAATTGATATACCTTCTAATCCTCTAGGCAACCTAACCAAAGAGGTGATGCATGAAGCCTCCAAATAATTCCTTGAATGGGTCCTAATTGGCATAAATTTCATATTATGGGATGGGATGGAAATAGGACCTCTCATAGGCATTATGAGTTCTAAGGCCCCCCTAACTATTTGGGTTTCTAGAAATTCATCAAGATAATTGTTCATTCTAAGAATATGTTGATAGTGTTGGAAACTACTAACACACAGGGGGTCTCCCCGATATGAAGTCTCAATTAGACCTCACATCGTTTGGTATAGGAGCCCCATCCTAAATATGGCTAGGTTGCCATTATGTTAAAAAAATTCCTTGGATGCAATAGTTAGCATAAGAGAGTGACATGCATGTAATTTCAAATGAGAAAGAATGTGAAATGTTTAACTGCAATATGTATCAAGGTTCTCCCATGGAAAGTGAAGAGAAAGTGAGTCTTTAGAGCAAAAGTAATAGTATTATTTTGATAAAGAAACACACACATACATATGAAAAAATTGTTAATCATCTAGTGAAATAGTTCACATAAACATAATGATCATTAAAGAAACTAAAACACACATTTGACAAGATAAGCACAAAATCCCATGAAATATTTCAATTTCTTTAGTACATGAAAAAATAAACACATACCGCAAGAATCCAAAGAATAATTTTAGAATATTCACAATACATGCATGAAAGTGTGTTGGCTCAACGAATTTCAAATTATTAAATGAAATTCCCAAGATACATGGTTACAATGAGACAACACTATCTCCAATAGTAGATAATTAAGCCACTAATTTCTCTCCAAAAGAACTATATTTATCTCCAATACCTAGTTGCAGAAGCTAAGGTCAAAAGTCAATTTTTTTAGTAATGAGACTTCTTTTATAACAAGAGGGATGACCTTTCATATCCCCATGACTTGTGAACTACATGTAGATTCACAAGCTAATGCAATTTGCGAAAGCAAGAAACAAGAATCTACTTCTAATCTTTACAGTGGAAGCCCATAAACATCGAGCAAACAATGAAAAATGGAGAAGGCGAATCAAAGCCACATAACACAATAAATATCCGTGGAAAGCAACAGCTCAAAACTGTTAGGAAATTAAATATTACGAAGCAATGGAACACATAAAATATTGCAAAAATATAAACACAGAAAAAATGCACAAAACAAGAGAGACACAGATATACGTGGTTCACCCAGTTTGGGCTACATCCACCCTGAACATCCAACCCTTCCTTTCTATTATCCAACAAAATGAAGAGACACAACCTACAACAAATCTGCTGTAATATCCTTTTTCTTCTCTCATAGCCTCACCTCTCTATTTCTCGCTCACACAGAATACACATCTATCTCACAGCCTCAAATACAATGCCCTCATGCAAAGAGAGGGGTTGCCTTCTAGGGCAAAAAACCCTAAACTAAACCTAAGTTCTACCGTCAAATCATTCGCCTAATGAATGGCCCAGATTGACTAGAAATTACTATACTTTTACAAGGCAAATTTACATATGTTTTTAGCTTCGGGGGTGCTGCTCCTGAGCCCCCGCCGGGGGACCGCTGGCCCCCGGACCCCCCAGCCGGGGGGATCAGCCCCCCCGGACCCCCGCAGGGGTGACAAGTCCCCCCTGCACCTCCCCGCATGGAGTGGTGTACAAAACTTCCTGGGGTATACATCTGGCTGAAACAAAGACCTCTGAACAATCATGCTCCACACACAACAATCTCCCACTTGGAGAATGATTGTAGCAACTCCATCGCTGCTTCACTTGCTGGACAATGACTCCTCTCTTGGAACTCGCTGTTTCTCATCTTCATCGTCATCCTTGAAGACCAATTGAAATTGAGCATGTTCTCTGTTTCTCCCTGGTTACAACTTTTGTTAGCATATCTGCATGATTCTGGCTAGTGTGTATCTTTTCCAGCTTCAACTGTCCATCTTCCAACACTGATCGTATGAAATGGTACTTGAGATGTATGTGTTTAGTCCTGGAATGAAATGTTGAGTTCTATTCAAGATGAATGGCACTTTTGGCTATCACTGTATAACGTGCCCTTATCATGCTCCTTACCCAATTCACCCATAAACCTTTGTAACCAGATCATTTCTTTACTAGCCTCTGTAGCAGCAACATACTCTGCTTCTGTTGTTGAAAGTGCAACAACACTTTGGATTTTTGAAACCCAACTGACAGCTGTTCTACCAACAGTGAATACATATCCTGTAGTGCTCCTCCTGTTATCTCTGTCACCTGCCATATCTTCATCAACATATCCCTGTAGAGAAATGTTTGAACCACCAAAGCATAATGCTTGATCTGTGGTACCTTTCAAATATCTGAGAATCCATTTCACTGCCATCCAATGTTCCTTTACTGGATTGTTCATGTACCTGCTTACAACTCCCACTGCATGTGCAGTATCAGGCCTTGTGCAGACCATTGCATACATTAAGCTTCCAACTGCTGATGCATATGAACTTTAGACATATAATCCATGTCTTCTTGGGTCTTTGGGCACATTTCCTTACTAAGTTTGAAATGGCTAGCAAAAGGTGTACTAACTGGTTTTGCATTGT
>APFE030444194.1:0-20332 GCA_000404065.3 Pinus taeda | reverse complement strand
TCCTCCTTGTTCCATTTCTTGATTTTCCCTTTCAATTCTTTAAGTTTTAGTTGGAATGTATGCATCTTTCCTTTACCCTGAGCTGAACTCTGCGTCCACCATTCTTCCATCTTCTTAATAAATCCCAGATCCCTTAACCAAAAGGATTCAAATCTGAAGGGTCTCCTTCCACAATTCTTTTTAATATCCACCTCTAGTCTAATCGGCCAATGATCGGAACCAAGGCAAGGCATGATCTTTGCTTCAACGAAAACATCCTTGTTCATAAAAGGTTCTGAGACTAAGAAGCGATCAAGTCTTGAGGCTATCTGATTCTTACCCCCCTCCTATTTTTCCAGGTACAGATTCCGTTGATTGTTTGAATGTCAACTAATCTTAATTCTTCAATCATGTCATTGAACATACTCATGTATTGATCAACTTTTCTTATCCCCTGCTTTTTCTCCTCTACAGAACAGATTAGGTTAAAATCACCCCCTATAATCCATGCAGGCTCTGGATAGATTCTACGAATTGCCTTCATTTTTTGCATGAAGTTTTCTTTCTCCCCTGGGGTGGGTGGGCCATAAACCGCTGAAATGACTACTTTTTCTTTCGTTCCTACTATTCTACCAATGCCTGTAAGGATACTGGTCATGCTGGTCCAACCTTCTAGGATTATGTCATTTGGGTTCCATAAGATAGCAATTCCTCCCGCAGATCCAATAGCATCTTGCCCCATAACTTCGTATTGAAGCTTATTTTTGTTAATTATTTGTTCCAACCGCTGCACTGAAACTTTCGTTTCCTAAAGAATCATAATACTCGGTTTTTCTTTTTTCAATTTCTCTTTCATATATCTCTGTTTTCCTTTGCTGTTTAAGCCTCTAATATTCCAGCTGATGACAATCATTTAAAACTTTTGGTAGGAGGGGAAAAATACCTTTGACAGAGGTATCACTTTACCTGAATTTATCAGCGTTTCTCCCACAGTTTGAATGGCTTCACTCAATGTCTTCCGTCCTCTTTTCCTGCTATTTTTTCCAGAAACGTCCATTCCCATCTGATTATTCTCCTGTTCGCTTGCTATGATTAACTGTTTATCCTTGCTCTCCCCTTTTTTTTCCTAGTACTTTTGAAATGCTTCTTTGTACAATTGTTTCTGTTTCTCTAGTATGAATCTGTTATCCAATTTTTTCCATTCCTGAATTAGCTGTTTCATGATTATTTCCTCCTCCACCTCATTTTCCTTCTGGTTCTCCACTTCCATCTGTGAATGCTCTGTCACTATTTCTGACTCTCCCACCACCCTTTCTTCCACTGCTTTCCCCATACTCTTCTCTTTTTCCTTTGTTTCCGTGACTACTTCCATAGGCGTATTGCCAAGCTCTTCATCATCCCCCAGGTTCACTTCATAGTCCTCGTTTTCATTTTGAAGGACATGGAACTTGTTTTGGCTCACTGTATTAAGGGTCTTTTCGTGCGTCTGAGTCTTGGGACCCTCTTTGCCCTGTTTCTTCCTCCTTGAAACTTGTTGAAAATCCCTATCTGCCTCTCCCATTTCTCCTGCTTCTCTTTGATGTGTTTCTTGGCTTTTATCAAACTCTTCCTCCTTATTCAGCGGACATTGTCTGTATAGATGACCGTATTCGTGGCATTTACGGCATCTGAACGGAATATGTTCATAGTCTATTGGCTGTTTCCAGATATCATCATGATATTCCAGTTCAATAGATTCTGGAAGAGGCTCAGATATATTCATATATACACAGAGCCTTGCATATGAGTTATACTTGCCGCGCTTTGTCGCCTCTGCTATTTTAACAAAGCCTCCGATTGTATTTCCAATACCTTCTAAGATTTCAGGGTCCCAAAATTCCTCTGGTAGTCCAAACAATCGAACCCAGATTGGGGCAGCCATCATTCTTTCATTTTCCGGGTTGTATCTTTCCTCCCAGTGTTTCATGAACAGATCCGCATTATTCATAAAATACGGCCCCTCCTCGAAAACCCTTTCTTTGTCCTCCAGGTTTGCGAAGATCGCTGTAAAAAACCCTTTCGCCCCCAGTTTCAAATCTGTATGTCCTTTTGGTCTCCATCTTTGGTGAATCCACCTGTTCAGTTCTTTCTCAGTTAGCCAGTACCCTATGAACTTACAAATCAGCGCATGGTCCTTCATGTAGCAGGTGTATTCCTCAAGTTTGTTGCAGGGAATGACATATCTGGGATGTTTTTGGGCCCTCGGAAGACATTTCCCGCCCATTCTCTTTTGCCATAGGTTACCCATCACTGGAGCATTGTTCTCCTTCATATTCCGTTGTTTTCTGGTAGTACTGGTTTTCCCCGCAACAACATTTTTGTAGGAGGGGATCTCTCCCCTCCCCTGCTAATTTTCCATTTCCTCCTCAGGTCTAATATCTTTAATGTTAACCTTATTTCTCTGCTGAAAACCTATCAGAAAAACTGTTTATCTCTAAGATTACCTTAGGCAGATTGGCAACCTTGCTGCCCATCGACTGCTGCTCCGCGATTTCTGCCTGCGGCGCTCAGGACCTGCATTCCCGCTCCATTAGGGTTACCTCCAGCGCTGCCGTAGAAGAAGCAACCGATTAACAATATGTAACCTGTATGTTTTCAAATTCAAGGGTCCATCTTGAATAGGAATTTTTAAATAGAATGGTTAATTATAATATTTACAATATTGAAAATGATCTCATTTTCAAATAAGTGAATTAAAAAATAAAAAGTAAACATCATATTTTTGAATCTTAAATAGGAAGTTTTAAATAGAATGGTTAATTAGCTAGCTAATAAGTGAAAATTATGAACTTAAGTGAAAATTATGAACTTAAATTGAAGGAGAATAACAAAGTAGATTGAAAAAATGTTTGGAAAAGGATAGTTTTTTGCGAAGTTTTCGAGTGTTGATGAATTTTGGCTTCGTCAGGTCTCCTTGCAGTTGACGGAGATTGAAACATGCAAAGCCTTGAGCTTGTTCAACTCCTGACCTCATTAAAGTTGTGGTCTTGGCCCTTAGTTGTATGGGCAAAAGGTCCAATGTACAAGTGCCTAGGAAATTTGACAGTTTTGATATTTCACTGATCTTTTTGGCAAATTGCACTAGAATTGGCAGTCCAAACTTAGCAGTGGGTTTAACCATGAAAAATTCGATGTTTGGCCTAATATTGGCAGAGTGGAATGATCGTTAAACTGTGCACAATTTTATTGGTCGATGCGCACCACACGTCAACCCTGACTCATCAGAGAATATGTGGCGGTTCATGCCCACTCGAGAGTTAACAACAATAGGCCTCACATTGGGCCTTATTTCCCATACCACTGATCTAAAGATCAACAGTCGATATTAAAAGCGGGCCACCCCCACCCCCCCATTTTTACCATGAAGCCATATACGAGGGTTTCACAAAAAACCATCAACCATAAATGGTTTAGTGGCATAGTGGAAAAGAAGCTCTAGGACATAGTTTTGTTTGTGCGTGGTGACCAAGGGCACAGAAGGTTGATGAATGGTGGATAATCTGTTGGGGGTATAATGCATAGAATACCAACAATGATTAATATGCATAGGTCTTATGTGTTAGTGCTTGTTATGCGGAATCTACGACTGCATACATAAGTATCTTCCCTAGGCCCAGTAGATTGACCTAGAACAACATAAAAACAAAGGGACTAATGTTTTTCTTATTGCAAATAGATAGTGGGATGAAGCCTACCTGGAATATGTCATATGTTTCCCTCCTTGCTTGGCTTGAATGCTCTAATCCTAGCTCTGATCGCTATTATTAGACCCTGCACAGTGATATAGCACAAGTTAACGATCCACATAATCTATGTAGCATCATCTAATCACTTTATTCAATAGATTAACATGGTATTGAAATATATGAAAACATAAAATCATATATAGGAAAACAAAAAACTCTTTGCCTTAATAGAAATGGAGTGAGTTATAACCAAAAATATGTGTTGATCCTGTAAAAGAGCTCTTTCATGTTGACTTGTCCTTTCCTTGTCACAAAGTGCACCTTTAATCACCCTAATACATGGAAATATATCTCTCACATCAACAACATAAGGGTAGAATCACTCTCCAAAAGCCAACCCCTTGCCTATGGATAGTAGTAAATATATAGGTGAAGGAGGTAGTTCATGAATTCTTATCCTTTTACGAATTAGGGCTTGAAATCCACTCTTGATGGGAGGATGAGCTCAAGGGATAAGGGATGAAAACTCCAAGGTAGGATAGGATAGGATTCAAGACTTTTATCTGAGGTAAATGGTTACAACATATCTTGGAAGCTTATGGAAGAAGAAGCTTCGAGATTCTCTCTCTTTTTCCCAAATTTCTAGAATAACGCACCCCCAACACTGAGCAACCTGCTGTGATCAATGCAGGTGTAGAGTAGGGAACCTGGTAGTCAACGTTGTCCAGTAAGAGGCCAGGAAGCGTTGGTCCTTAAAATCACTAAAATAATGTGCCTTCATGCAGAAACCCATGGATTAGAATGAGTCATGCTTAGGGATTTGTGCAAGGATAATTAGAAGGAGGTCAAAGGATGTTGATTGATCCAGTTGAAGGATTATTGACTAGACGTGACAGAATGGCCTATAACAGATTGCCCCCTAAAGTGCAAAGTTAGAAATGATAGCTGATGACTGAAGTGCTTTACCTTGTGACAATTCGGGATCAAGAACAACTAGCGAGATCATCATTTGTTACATTACATTTACACCATGATACCTTTGCTGAGGGAGACATACCCATACTCGACACATAAGATAACATTACATGTACAATGATCAAAAGACATGTCCACGGATGAATGACAGTGGACCCATGATTGGATGAATTCCTATATGATCATAGTCATCATAAATTGTAATCTTATATTACTCTTGAAATCGTAGCCCGGAGGAATGAAACTAGATCTGGGTTCTTCTTTCTTGTTAAAATGACCAACCAATGTATGAGTCTAACCACGTGAATCAATGAGCTAGAGTCGAACATTGTAGGCACCATCTGATTATTGGCCAATGATGTAAGACATTAACAGACACGAGAGAAACCACCAATGATGTTAATGGCTCTAAAGGTACTGTAGTATAATTCGTATGGTGTGAATAAATGAGTTGATGTCGAACACCACATGGAATCTTTCGGTCGAAGGTCAATGATGTAAACTTGTCGTTGAGAGCAAGGCAAATTGCCATTGATGTATGCAAGTACGAAGGTAACACGGGGTGTTTCTAAGTCAACTTCCTGGATAATCAACTAATGTCAGTAGGAAGAAACCCATCGCAGGAGGGCCTTGATGTATCCCCCATCAACGACATGAAACAACTATGATGATTTGAGATAGAATGATCAGAATGATGCTAATACAAAATTGGATCAGGAAAGGCAGACATGGAATTTAGGCTTAAGAGTATTATAACAAAAATTAACTGAATGACTTCTCTTGAACACAACGACGACACTTAATGAAGTTGGCAGAAATGACCCAAAACCAAAAGCGGAAGCTTTGAAACAGTATGATAGACCAAAAGACAAGCAGGTTTCCCAACCTGACAACCATGAAGATGGTGGAAGAGTGTCGTGTTCAAGAGCGATGCCTTGCCATTAGCAAAATGGAGTACCTTATTTTCCCAATTTCCCCAACCATATTGGTCAATACCTCTTTATTTTTTAACAAGCTTAAGGAGGATAACATATGCTTGATATGTAAGTCCATCCTTCAGATGAATCCCTTTGAGAATATTTAATAAACCTAGAGGAGTGCTTCGGTCTCGTCATGAATGACGAGTTCGTCATTGTTAGATGTTTTAATGAGTCCAACAAAGGTAAACTCGACATCTTTTTCATGTTTAGAGAGTTGAAAAAGAGGTAGAAAATAAAACTCCTAATGTTCCTTTTCGTAGATAGTCCCTTAAGTCTGAAAAAGAAGAAAATAATACCCAATAGAACCTCTTAGCCATGTTCGACTAAGGTATTCTTTTTTTGTAGTTAGTCTATCTTAGTTCGGAAAAATGTTAAACTTATACTGAGTAGACATCTTTTCATTTACTTTAACAAGTTCGAAAAGACAAGTGTTTGACAATATTTTCATATTTTGGGAGTCTAAAAAGAGCTAAAATAGGGCTTCGTGAGTTTACACAACGTGAAAAAGTGATAAAAGTATACTCCTTGCTCAAAAAAATCTATTCAAAACATGACAAAATCCATCAAATAGTTGTTGACTTGCTTAGAGCATCACAAAAAAGATTAAAATTACTTGTTTCATGGTAAAAATAGGTTGTAACTAGGTCAAAACATCAAATGCGAATAAAATAATGGAAGAAATAACCATAAATACCCAAAATGACTATTCATATTTACCTTTTCACATTTACCTTCAACATTGAGAGTTATGAGTAGTTTTTTTCCTCGATCTTCTGCAGAGGATTGCGTTCAATCCGATGGATCGTTTCATGTGCCGCCACTTCCAAGTAGGAGCTAAGACCTTTCTTTCAATTCATGGTCCCATTTTATGATTTCATGCAAGTTTTAGGTATTTTTGAGGGCCCTAAGTTCTAAAAATTCACCCTAGGACCAACGAAGGCCTAGGGAGTCGAAAATTTCATTGCATGCAAGTGATGGTTCACTGCAAGTAGGGGTGCAACGCTCCGCCTCCTTCCTTGGGGTTGCATTGGGCATAAATCCCAAATTTGTTTGCTAGTTTCCTTTCAAATTTTATGAGTTTTTGCATGAAAATGATCCTAATGAGTCTCCCTTTAATGTTTTAGGTCTTCATTAGCATAAAATGGCTTTTATCTTGAGAGAAAGAGAGCATGAAAAACACGATTTAAATGCAACTAACGATCCTTGCTTCCATCCAGGCACTAAAGGATTGTGGATTGCTGAAATTCTTTTGCCTTCCATATATGAGGCAACATATGGAGCTGCTAGAATATCTTGTTCATGCATGGGATGTGCAAGCACATACATTCCAATTTGGGGAACATCTCCTCAAGATCACAGTAGAGGACATATATTTTCTGACCGGTTTATCTAGGAGAGGTGCCCCCATCTCTCTCCTAGGTGGGAGAAGGGGTGGAGAAACAATGAAAGACTATATCACTACTTACTGCATACCTTGATCCAAACCAACTAGACATGGAAAGATTAACATAAAATATGTAACCAATTTTCCCTTAAGAATGATCTTTTTCATTATTGCTAGATTGGTGGGTAGTTCAACATTTCATGTGGCCAATAGATCATACATACAATACAATGTGGAGTGCTTAGAGCCAACAATCTTCAACTGGATTGAGGGGGTATTGGTCAATATGAAAGAACGACTTACTAAAGCAAGAGAAGGAAATTTGGAAAACTTTGGGTACAGTTCCATCTTGGTCTCTTTTTCCCTAGAACGGATTCCATTACTATAGCCTCAACATATTACACTTGAGTATGTTGATCTGAGGGCACCACAAATGAGAAGGTGGATAGATCATGTGTCTCGACACGCAGGTCCGTCAATAATCAACTTTTCACCAACCTTCTTTGGATCGCTGCGCAGATAGTTCATTATGGTCACTGATTATCCGTACGCAAGAATGGATTTCCACTTCGACCTTGAGCTCGTGCTTCCTGAGGGTGAGTGATGGGATGTTATAGTTAAGATATTTCGACCATTCGAAAATTTGAAAGTTTTACAAATTTTTTGTGTTTTTGATGTTTCCGAGACTTAAAATGTTGATTTGTCATGCAGATATTGGGCCTGTTCGACCAATAGGTGCTTCATGTCTCCGTTGTGCATGAGAATGACCACAAGAAACAATAGAACCAACACAGGTTGTTGTAGTAGGACGAGATAGTCTACGCGCTCTAAATGTAGTCGAGATCCTAATTGAGGTGGAGTGCCGTATGGAAGGGTTGACTCACGGGATAGATGAAACCATGATCGACCAGGTACCGTTGCGACTTCAACAACACACCATCGAAGTGCCTAGCCATATTGGTAAGCTACTACATAAGATAGTTCATGCAGTGGCTTGTTATCATGAGCACTTTGATTAGTCTATTTAGATATTTGCATGTAGTTTTGTATATGGGTCATGTGGCCGTATGTGTCTTGGGCACAAATATTGTAAAACCAAACTTTATATATATATATACACACACACACACACACATGTACCTTCAGTGTTTCCGTGTTCCTATTGTACTTTCAATAATGTGATGTGTATTGAAATTTATTTACATTCGTTGCAAATGTCTATCTAAAACATGATTAGCAAGCGCATTTGTCAATGTATTTAGATTTCTAGAAATGTGTTCATACTGTATGAAATCGAAATGTCTTTCTAGAAGATGAACCCTTAAAAACATACGCAAGATGGTAGGACTTCTAACTGAATAAACATTTGCAAGTTGTAGTACCATGAGTTGTGAGTCAACTCTAACGACTAAACGACAGATACCATGTGAAATAGCATCAGACAATAGCTCGACCACTATGCTATACTCATCGATATCGTTGGTAGAGAGACCAATACAAATTCCTTGCAGACTCATTAACTCGCCGTTTGGAACAAAGATAGTCCACGTTGCAGAGGATAGGTTTCGAGTACTACAACTAGCACTATCAGCATAACCAAATTACGGTCCAAGGGATGCCGACATCTACAAACCAAACGTAAAAGGAATCAACATAAACCTTAGGAAACTATAAAGAGACACACCGCAAACACACTCAAGGCACCTATAGATAGTATCTACACAATGTTACTATGCATGAGATCAATCATAGTTTTTCTTTAGGTACAACCCATTCTTAGGCTGTGCCAACGGAACTCCATCAAAATTGACTAACCCATAGGGCCCTTTTGCAAGGACACAGTTGACAATATATAGATTTGACCATATAGGTTGGAACTTCCCTAAGCCTAACTTATCGTATTCTTGGTCATATAAAAGAACAATGTCTCCTTCTGAGAAGACACGAGGCTTGACACTTTTGTCATATTGCACCTTAAGACGTCTTTTATGAGATTCATTAGCTATAG
This sequence comes from Pinus taeda, assembly GCA_000404065.3. Classification (NCBI taxonomy): domain Eukaryota; kingdom Viridiplantae; phylum Streptophyta; class Pinopsida; order Pinales; family Pinaceae; genus Pinus; species Pinus taeda. The sequence continues at coordinate 11,281 of APFE030444194.1, read as the reverse complement.
AGGCATTGCGCCGTGTCTAATCAAATCAAGTCAGATGTAAAAGACGTTCATCTTCTACAGAAGTGGCAGGAAGAAGTTTGACAGCTAGTTTCAGTGACGGAATCTCACTTTCGATTGGAAGGATTGCCTCCAAACCATAAGCCAACTGAAAGGGTGTAAATTCGGTAGCAGTCCTCACTGAGGTTTAGTATGCCCACAAGGTAGCATAAAGGAGCAAATGCCAGTCTGATTTATGGACTCTACCATGCGTTGAAGCATAGTTTTGAGAACTTTATTGATAGCCTCAACCCGTCCATTAACCTACAGATAGTAGGGAGTGGAGCTTTCATGGGAAAGTCCCAAATTAGCAGTTAGTTTGGTCATCATATGATTCCAGAAATGTTTTCCATGATTCGTAACTATGGTTTGCGGAACACCAAACCGTGCAATCACGTGATTGAAAAATAAATAAGTAGTTGTTTTGCTAGTGTTGTTAAATGTAGACGTCACCTCGACCCATTTAGTAAAATAATATATTGTGACAATGATATAACCATGCCCCCAAGCCGAATGAGGGTTACATGTCATGAATTCGATACCTCATTTCACAAACGGTCTGACAATGATAACGAGATGCAATGGAGTGGGTGGAGCACGGGTCTTACAATCATAAATTTACAATCATAAATTTGTCATGTATGACACTTCTTGACAACGAGAATACAATTTCAAAAAATGGTAGGCCAAAAGTAACCAACGCGTAAGATCTTGTGCGCGGTAACGTAGCCAGATAAATGATCGCCACATGCCCCTAAGTGGCATTCACTCAGGACTTTCTCGGCCTCCTCATGTATGAGGCACCTTCGTAAAATCATATCAATATTGCGTTGATAAAGGGTGTCGCCAATGGTGATGTAATTCTTGGCTTGGTATCAAATACGTCATTGCTCGGAGCGAGAGGTATCAAACTGGAAATTTTGGGTTTGGAGATAAATCAGAATGCCTCCATACCACGGGTCAGATGAAGAAATCAGAAACGACGACTTGATAGGGGTAGAATCGTAAGATATCGATTCCAAATTAAGGGAAGGAAGGTTGCACATAAGCTCAGCAAAAACCAAGGATTTCTTTGACTTGGATTTGATGAATTTCAGGTCAAAATCTTGCAAGATGACGATCCATTGAGAGTATTTGCCCCCCAACAATTGACGTGGAAAAAATGTATATCATAAGGTTGCAATTTGAAACTACTGTAGTTTTTTGGAGCAAGATGTAATGGCAAAACCTTTGAACGGATTGAACGACCGCCAAAGAAGACTTTTCTATGTCGATATACCTGATCTCGGTATCTTTGAGGTTCTAGATCAGATAATATATGGGGTGTTTTGTCCCTACATCATATTCTTGGACCAATACCATTGCTATAGTAGAAATGGAAGCAATGAGATACAAGAAATAGTCGCACTGGTAATTAGGGAGATATAATAGAGATGCTCGAACTAGAATATCTTTTAGGGCATCATACACTTTCTAAGTTGCATTATTCAAATGCAAGGGAACCCCTTTCTTAAGCAGGCGAGTGAATCCTTTGGTCAACTCAATGTAATTCGGGATGAATAGTCGTAGGAAGTTAGCTTTCCCTTGAAGTCATTGTCACTGGACGAGTGAAGAAGGTGCAGGCGAGTTGATGATTACTTGTACTTTTAGAGGATCAATAAGAATTCCATGTTTCGAAATAACAAAACTGAGAATCCGACTAGAACTAACGTAGACACACATTAGTGTGGATTTAGTTGAATATTATAGTGTCTACAACATAAGAAAATGACCCTAAAATGCATTGGGTGATTGGCTCGATAGTTAGAATGAGCAGGGAGATCATCCAAATAGGGTTGCACGATATGTTTAATATCATGAAAAGCGTAATCCATTTCTCATTGAAACATGGCCCCAACATTTTTCAGACCAAATGGGAGTTTCCGGTAGGAAAATGTATCCCAGGGACAAATAAATGCAGTCTTAGGTTGATCTGTTGAGAGAATGTTGATTTGATTATATATGGAGAAACCATCCATGAACGAATAGATTTCACAACCGGCGCAATCATCAACAATCTGGTCAATGAATGGGGTCGGGTAATTTTCTTTCAGATAAGCGCAATTCACATCTTGATAATCGACGCATACACGGATTGTCCCCTGTTTCTTTATGACAAGGAAAATATTTGACACCCAATTGCTGAGAGGAACGAGGTAGATGAAACCAACACAAAAGAGTTTTTTTAACTTCACTCTTTATCGTGGAAACCTTCTCTAGATGGACCGGAGAGAGGCATTTCTAGACTAGTTTAGCCTTAGAATATGTTTTAATCTCGTGCACTACTATATTTGGGTCGATACCTGCCATTTTCTCATAAGTCCAGATCAAGACATCACGAAACTCCTGAAATAGGCTTTATAGGTCTCAATCTCAGATGGAGAGAAAGATGCACCAATGTGTAGATTTTCAACAATACCTGGTTTAACAAAGATGTTAAGAAGTATCGTCTCTTCGATATTCAAGAGATTCTTCTTGGAATTGACTTTGTGGATAGAAACACAACTCATAAAATATTTGATGAAATTGGGTAGATACACATCATTGATATTGCCCTCAACAAAATATGGTAAGGAGGAACGATGGTGATGATCGTCCCACGATGCATCGTCTGGCATCATGATCTCCATGATGCTCTCATCAGTAGAGAATACACAAGAGAATGGATTAGAAGACATGTCATAATCCAATGATCGATCAACCCAATTGATCGAAGAGAAGGTATGAGCTGCATAAGCCGAATAGATAGCTTCGTAATCTAGTTCAATAGGCCTAAGCGACATTTGGTCACCAAAACTATGGATGTTAGTTTCATCAGATACAATCCATGGACCAGCCTGGAAAGTAGAAAATGATATCATATTTCTATAAGAAACCGAAGATGAGTTGCCAAGAAGAGGATGAGGAGGGAGCAAAAAGGTTTCCGTGAGCGAGGAATCCTTCAACAATCCTACCTCGACATGCTAATAAAAATGTAGAGTTTCCCCTGCAAGCGGGACACTTCCAGTAACATGATAATCAGAGGCGAAAAAGGTGATTTGGTCAATGGCCACAATTTTGCCCTTATGAGTAAAGGTGATCATATGGAAATAAGTCAAAATGACTACAACCATGGCATAAGCCCATGTACGACCCAATAGAAGATTATAATCAAGAGCTCCATCAATAACTTCCACTTCTATGGATACAATTTTCCCCCTAATTCTACTTGTAATGGATTCATAATACCACAAGGCTTATATGTTCTCCCATCAAAAGCCTTCAATGTGGTAGGTGACTGACTCAGTTGAGGTGAACCAATCGCTTTCCAGCAGGACATAGACATGATGCAGGTCGAGGCTACCTCATCCACAACAAAACGATTAATGTTCTTACCACGAACAACGACCTGAATGATAAAGGCCAATTGAGCTGGAAGGTGAGGGGTATAGTTTTCATGATTGAAAACAACTAGGTTGGAATCTGAAGGATCCACACATCCAATAGCTGAAAGAAAATCCTTTTTCTGGGTGGGATAGTTTTGCAACACCTTGAGGGTCGACATAGATATGATGGAGATTGAGCCAAGTACTCAACTACATTATAATTTTGAGCAACCCTAGCACGAGGGTTGAAAGCAGACTTATGAACAACGCCCTTTGGAGGCTTAATAGTTAACTCCATAGGAATCATGGGTGGAGGGGGTTCAGATGGACGTGATGCTGAATTGGTAGGTTGATAAGTGGCTTGACCATTCAGAGGATTTGCATTACCATAGTCCTTGTTCTGATTAGCCACCATAACATAAGATTTATGCTTCGTGGAGGAGAGCATTAAAATTGTGTTAGAGGAAGATGGGTCTCGGACAACCATATGGGTCTCTTGATTGGGAAACATGTCGATCAACACAATGGGAGAAGTGGAAGATTTCAGAAATTGACTCACTTCCACACGGTGAGGACAGACATGAGTAAAGTGCTCCTTGTTGCAAATCAAACATCAGTAGCAAGGCTTTCGTGTCTCATCAAAGGACTGATTTGTTTGTTTGTCATGCGGTGAAGAATCTTTCTTATTTTTACCTTTTCCTTTCTTCTTACTTCCTGATTGTTGATATTTGCCTTTATAAAATGAAACAACATTTATTTCGGAAGAAGTTGTCGCAGGAGGATTGGATGAAGAGTTTTGGGTAGAAGCAGTGAGAGCAACACCAAATGGTTTTCTCACTGTCTACAAACTGGAAGGACAAATGATGCCATCAACAACATGAGATTCTTTACCAGGAGTGGGAGGAACAACATTCGAAGGTATTAGAGCGTCTGGTATCTTTTCATAGAGTGTGCCATATTGGGTATAGATGAGGTCGAAATACTGAGCACGAGAAATTACTTTCTCTTCAGTTATGACTCCACCTTTAGCTACATCCTCTGTGATAGGTGGAAACAAGGATTTAATAAATCATTCTACTAGCAATTGATCTGGAACATAGGTCTTAACTAACCAGCGACGACGATGGCACTCATGAATGTGATATGAAATGTGAGTGGATTTAGTTTTTTTGAAGTTGGTTAGAAGTTTCGTTCCAATTTCATATTGGATGGGTAGCTGGAAATGTGTAAGGAAGGTGGTAGCCAAGGAATTGAAATCATGAAATGAAGCTCTAGGTAACTTGATGTACCATTTAGTTGGAGTACTTGTAAGGGTACGTTAGAAAATACGTAATCGTATGGAATCATCATTAAGGGAGTGTTGTAGTGGCTACAAACACCCTCCAAAATTTTGCATTAGCTTCGTTTTGGAGCCTCCCTCCCAATCTTCACATCAGCTTGAATTGCTTCGTCAAGTTCACAAGTTTCAGTGTTTTTCTTGCACAAAGGCAGCTTGTCGATCACAGTCGATGCATTCCACTCACATGTTGATCTCCTAGGCTTGGTCCAACTGCAAGCTCAACAACACCTTTTCTGTTTGGTGTGGTGGCTCCGACTGGAAATAATGGGACCAGTTTCCCATTGATGAATAAAAAGGGGATGGATAAATGAGTGGTTTTCTAATAAAATGGTAATGGATGAATGATTTAATCTAAAAGTAAAAATATGAATAACTACCCTATCCCGGGAAATTTCTATTTTTAAGTGTAAAGTTTGATAATCCCTATCCCTAAATAAGCATATAGATGACTCTATTTGGTAAACAAAGACATTCATTCATATAATAATTACTTTGTTCAAATAATTGAACAAAGTAATCAATAAAACATTATTACACTTATCCTTTATATATCACTGATACATATATGACTTAAAAGAATAACATCCCTTAAACATCCATTAGTGAAAAATATAAGAAGTGCTGTTGAAAACACATACATATATCCAATGATAACAAGAGTAATCAAATAACGATTCACATAAAAGAATGAAACTAGATCATAGATAATAGTACCATATGTGCTGTAAATCATTCCCGATATCAATCGCATTTGAATTCCTATTTCCAACTTAGAGATACTTTCATATCAAGGCAATAGTGCACATCTCATAAAAGCTTTCTTCGTTAGAATTTGGAATATTGGCCCAGTCTTTATAAAAAAAATATACCGGGAAGAACAATAGTGCAACTTCCAGGTTTGAGTCTTATACAAAAACTAAAGACCCTTTCTAAATGCATGAAAGGGTCTATAAATACTAATTAAACTAACTAACTACAAAAATAAAATGCTATTTAATTGGTACAACTAAATATTGAATATCTTCTCCACAGCAGGTTTGTTGGTAGTCGGCAGCATGATTCATCATTTCCGCTGTTCTCCCTTTGATCTGAGTTGGCAGATTGCAAGCATCGGTTCCAATTCTGGAGGGCGGCTGAGACGAGAATGGAGCTGAGCTTAGTATGTGGCATCATGTATTTCGGGAATGATACAACCGATTGCATCGGTTAAACATTTGAGGGTGGCCCTCTGACTGTATGGTTTACTAAGAAAAAACAATAGGTATCCCAAGTTAAACTTTGGATGCCTGCGATTAACCTTCCATTCTCCTCCAACTCTTGATTACATGCTTGCTCCAATGTCTTAGCTGACAACAATTTACCTAGGGTACATTGTGAAATCATATTAGATAGATAGAGAGTGTTATTGATTAACTCAATTAAGTTACTTGTAGATAATATACATCTGGAAACCTCTCTCTGCTTTCATCAGCTGTGACTGCCATTCTAAGAACAGAATGTCGTTGTGTGATTCTAGGATTTTGGGTAGATTCGTTGCCTACCCCTCATTGGTGTCTTGCCAAGAAAGAAAATTTGTCAGGGTCTCGTCGGCCTGTTCCAAATTTTGTCTAGCATCAATTGATTTGTCAACTATTGATGCCGTTATATCACAGAGGGGCTCAACCAGAGAAATGTTATGACATAATAGTCTTAACTGTGTCACCAATGCCTTGTTAATTTGTAGCGCTTCGGCTCTGAAATTGGCAAGTTGTGGAAGACTCTTGAACTTCTCTACTTGAAGTGACAGCTGAGCGATTTGCTCATATTTCGTTTTCACCATTAGTTCATTCATCGTATTTAACCTGGCCAATGCTTCTGATAATTCTTTCTGCTTTTGTATTGCGTTTGAGTCTATTCTCTGTTTTTCTTCAAACAACTGCTTATTCAATTGATTGTTTAATTTATGCTGTGTTGATATTTGTTGTTCCAACTGTTCAACTTTCTGTTGTGCTTCGGACAACTGTGTTTGCAACAAAACAATTGCTTGGTCCTTTTCTTTAAGTAGATTACTCACGTTCGATGCCTTGTCCATAGTCACTGCCAAATAAGCTTCGGCATACTGAGAAAGCTTCGTTAGGTCATCGGAAGGGTCAAACTCTTCTTCCAAACTACATTAGCTGTCTCTGTTTGCTCTGGAAACAGGGAAGGTTGATCAAGTCTTTTGTTTTCTGCTGTCTTTTCACTACAACCCTGTGTTTTGGACTGTAAAAGACATCTAATGGAGGTATGTCCTCCACCTACAAAATGATTTGATCAGAAGGATCTTTTGGAATTATTTCTAAATCCGTGCTAGGGGGTAGGCCGCTGGTTCCTTCATTCAGAACCTTTGTTGACGCTATATCCTGTGTATCTGTTACTTTCGCTGTATTGGCATCTTTTGGACTTTCCAGATTGCTTATAATGGAGTCAAATTGCTGCCATTCTTGGAGTAGTTTAGGATCAATCTGGGTATCCGCATTGACATTTTCGCTGCCCTTATCCTGCTCCTTTTTCTGCTCTTCCTCGTGCTCTTTCTCCTACTCTTTCTCCTTTACTTTTTCTTGCTTTTTCTCTTTATCTTTCTCGAGAATCTTTGATACAACAAGAGGTTTGTCAATGAGTTGCTGTTCAGGCTCGCTTGATTGTGTTGTTGGGGCAGTAGCTAATAAGTCCAGAGGTAGAGTTTGCAACCTCTGTTCTCTGAGCTTATTGAATTCTACTAGCCCTTCATCATTGTATCTCATTTTAGCTAGTGCTTGTACCTGGAATAATGACTCTGCCGAAGAAAACAAGTCATCAAAATCATCTTCCTTATGATCAAACCTTGTGAGTTTGGCATGTTCAAGCACATTATAGACAACTTTCCTTGGATCGAATCGCCTATTAGGAACGGTTGCAAGGTTTAGCATGTTTATTTTCTTCGCTTCCTTCTTCGCATGCTTGTAGTCGTGCAAAGTATAAACACTGCATCTCAAAGGAAAAGTAGGCCAAGCCTGCTTTTATGAAATCCTAAGAGTCTTGGATGTTCCTGCGGTCGTAATTTGATAGGCTAATTCTCGGGCTAACAGCTTGTCGGGTATGTACAGAGGAAGGACATGAGGCCTTGCAAGGCTACCAGAAACCCTTATGTATGTGAACTTATCCTCCACAAACCAGTTTCCTAGAGCGGTTAGGTCAATCTCTGCTTGTGAAGAAATCTTCGGGGCAAGCTTATCAAAAATGGCACGGTAAATAGGCAACATAAAACCATTACAAATTTGGTACAGGTGGTTCTTATAGTGTGCTTTCCACGACTTTTGGTGATAAATGTGAATTGGCATGAGGCCTTGTGGAGTCCATCTCCACCCCAGTACAGGCAATTCAGAGTTGAAACAAAGAGTATCTAAAATATAAGTACTAAAATAAAATGGAGGAATAGACCTATCGGTCACGCGAGTTTTATTTCTAAACTCAAGAATTGCAGTGGCTAGTTTATCTGACAATATATTTCCCCAATCCATTATTTCACTGTTAACTACCGCTTCCATTAAAGGAACCACTTCAATATTGAATTTTTCAGAATCATGTAATCCCCAAATCCTACACATCATTGCCCCGGCGTAACAGTAAGGAGAACATAATGAATCTACAGAGTACTTACCTGAAGATTCATGTTTGTGCCTTGCGGGGTTTTGTCTCCATTCCCGAATTGAGGCCGATTTAGTTTCATTCTCACTTGTGAACTTCTCAAGAAATGCTTTATTGTATTTCTTTTGTGGTTCAGGCAAGTGATACATTTTTCTTAAATCATCAGGTTGGAATGAGCCGAAGACTCTTCCATCGACTGTGCAGAATGTTCTATTCAAAACAGGGATTTCCTCTATTGCCCATCGCACTACATCTGTATACGGAAGAATTTTTTCTCGAGCTGCTATTCGGTGTAGATATGAGTCAGCTAAGTCCTTCAGGGAAGCCTCTGATTTTCTAGTTGAATATGCGGTAGCTTGTACTGATACTGTTTCAGACTCTTCAACTTGAATTAGATTATATATGTTTTTCTAGCTTGTGTTTTCGAGGCCAAGACACGTAGTGTCTGAAATCAGTCCCTTCTTGCTTGGTCCTGGATCAGTGGTAGATTTCCCTATTACTGCGGGAGCCGATGCTGCCGCAAATCTCTTGGATTTCTTTCCCATTTGGATTGAATTTATTACTTCGGCGGAGCTCTGCGCAAGGAATAAAATGAACGTAATACCGAGAATAGGTGGTGTGAGCCAATATGAAAGAGATATCAATTAACGAATAATGAAAGATTAAAATAATACTGCCGCAGATACAATCTTAGGGGAGATCTCGACATAACTGCTTCATTAATTGGCCACTTTAACCTGTCAATCATTTAAAATACCCATCATATCGTTTATATGCCGAATGATTCATTCAAACGTGGCTTGATTTTTTTGGCGGATAATCACGAGTAAATCGCTATCGGGAACGGGAAGGCTTTTAATAATATTATAAAATAGTGCATGCAAGCCTTTTCAATTTATTTTGAAACTTGCGCCTTGCTTTATCGGATCGCAATCAGAGATGTGCTTGGGTAGTAATATTTATGTCATTGCAAAATCCCCGATTTCCGATGGTGACACACCTTATCGCATCGGGAGGTTTTTAAGGTGTCTTAACATGTGGTGCGCTACATCCCCCGATTACCGATAGCGATATCGCATTGGAGAAATAGTGGGAGGGCCTTTATTGTTATAGTTGCTTTCCTTTCCCGATAACCGATAGTTATTCACTTTTCGGATCGGGGTAAACCAATGGGTCTTTGCATTATGCTTTCCTTCTTGTTGCGATATGCGATATTGTGATCGCTTTATCGCAATAATAAAGAATTATATATTTATTTCAAAAGACCGATTCGTATTTGTTCAAAAGGTTTATAATATATCGTTTCCTTTGGACCTTTTGATGAAGGATGAGTTGATACCAATTTTATTCACAAATCTATATTTAAAAGGGACCCATTTCATATTATGGTTAAAAAGAAATTTTTTATGAAATGGGGGGTTGTTGTACAACACAACAATTGGCGATTCACTGGGAGAAACAATTATGTTTGAAAAATGTTGAAATACTTAAACTTTCTTTATATAGAAATCTTATCTAAGAGGAGAATTCTAATATAACTAGGTATACATAAATTCTGAATCTAATAATAGCTATTTTTGCTAGTTACTTCTCTTGTTAAAATTAAATACATTCTAAGTTTTAAATTAGCCTTAATTGGTTGATAATGATAAAACAAAGAACCTTTCCAACTTAGCTTTATAATGACTCCTTTGTCATAGGTAGAGCCTCTGCTGCCAGCAAACGTTTATAGTCTCAACAGGGATACCTTTTAACCATTTACTCGTCCATCATCCCATCCATTTCAGAGTATAATTAAAAGAATGAATTCAAAAATATGCCTTCATATTTTGTATATTTTTTTCTTTTTCTTATATTGCAAGATAAAAAGCCATTGTCTTGGTTTGGTGGCCAGTTGTTTGACAATGCCATTCACTGGTTGTAATTCAATTGAACAAGCTGGCTCGTGATGAGACCCCTTGTCTTATAATTATAAGCCATTACCCTGTTTTGGTATGCAGTATTGGTAATGTCAGTTGAACTATTCCCCAATGATCATGGTAAGCAGACTTGTAATAAGACCCCTTATCTTTTATATCAAATATATTTTAGAATTACATTCTGAGTAATCATAAACTTTGATGAATGGGATGGACAATTTTCTCCTTAAGAGAGCACAGATGACAGGGTAAAAGTTGAAGATGCTACGATTGAATCAGTTTCTGTTTTTATATTGATAACCTTTTTTGGCTATTTAAAAACATTAAAATGATTTACAATACTTCTAAACCTCGAGAAGATTTCACAAAAATAAAATGGGGTTTTAGAATCTAAATATACCTAATTTTCCTTTTGTTTAAGGTTTCCATTTTAAAAGTAAAGATTAAAACTGTTTCTTTTAAGCAACTTTTTCAATATAGCAAAGGCCAATGGAAGATATCCTACAACTTTATTTTCCAATAATCCTAAAAACTATGAACACAAATTTTGCTGAAAATTGAATATTTACAAAAGGAGAAGGGGTTACCTCCTCAATTGAAGAATTTTTTCAAGATAAGGCCATTAACAGGAAGAAAATCTCTCTTACCTAATAGATCTTGCAATATGAAAGTAGAATGGCCTATCTTCTCGTTGATTTGAAATGGTCTGAGCCACATTGTTATAGACATTTTTGGGCACTTCAACCCCAATCATAAATGTCCATAAACTGAGGGATCCTAAATTCCTAAAAGTGTTGCTTCATTGCCTAAAAGAACAAGGTCAGCGGATTACATCATCTCTCAGAAGTTCTCCACTAAAAACTGCTCATAAATGGTCAAAACTGGACCATACTGAAAACCTAGTGCAGAGGGTGCGATGCATATCACCTTCCCAGTGT
>APFE030444191.1:7725-28804 GCA_000404065.3 Pinus taeda | reverse complement strand
ATCATATTTCTTAATTTTTGGTGATGGCATTCAACAATACAATATTTTACTAGCAATTGCATTGAGAGGTGCAAAGGAACGTGGATAGGAGGAGTGGGTAGAAAGGGGATTTTTCATATCAGGTCCAATGTGCTAGGTAAAAAGAGGATCAGAGTTAGGGGGATAAGTTTTTTGGCTAGTCTTGTTTCTTGTTGGCTATCTCTACCCAAATTTTTTCCACATGTTAGATTTTAATTTGAGAGACACAAAAGAAAATGAAGCTCTGTGATACCTCAAAATAAATGTGTTAAATATGAATTTGACCAAAAAAAATTAAAACAAAAAAATTTCCCACCAAAGTACTTACTATAATCGTACATTTTTCCCCTTTCTCTGAACAATAACATGGCATCACTTGAATTTTGTTCCAAAATTTCAAATTTAATTAAGAAAAAAATAAAGATATGAAACTGGAAATCAAAGAAAATGTGAAGACCACCCTATTATTAAGAAATTTTCAATCTTTATTTATAAACATTAAATAATTATTTTAAGTAGTAGAGAAAATATACTATGAAATATGAAATTAATGTTAACATCAACATGATAATTATCCCAAATTAAAAGGAGAAAATATGGCATCTAAATCATGAGAGTAAGTGTAAGTATATAATAAATATTCTTTCAAAATTAAATACAAATTAATTAATTTATTATTCTAGATTTATTTAAACATTTAAAAAATATTATATAAAACATTGATAGTGAACTACCACTTCGATGCACTAGTCTTTACTGGGAGCATTTGGGCTGGCCATTGCAGTCACGAACTCGGGCTGCTGAATCCTTTGCGGAGTGGGGTGCTTCACCTGGCTAGTATCCGTTACCTCCGCCGGGACTTCCATCGCAGCATTGGATCCCTAGTGGATATAGTGCCTAAGGAGAGTGATGGGGACACTTATGTTTTGTGAAAGGATTATGACTTCCTGAGTCAGAGCACTTAAATTGAACTCCATGGCATCTAGCTTAGCCGAATTCTCTGTAGACACGAGGGAGATGGCTTGGTGAGCCCTCTTGATATCTTCAGCCTGCATATTGAGCGCCTTGGCTAGCATGGTCTTCATTCTCCACATTTCTCCTTGGGTGCGAACGAACTGGGTAGCTCTTGTAGTCGCCGTACCTAGATCAGAAAGCCAATCCATTTCCTTCTCCAAAGCTTGAGCATCCAAACGTTCTTCCTCCTCTGTAACCGCAGCTTCGAGCTCTGCAATTTTGCGTTTCTCTCTCTGAGTGGTCCGGGTTTCATACACCTCCCGGGCTTTCTGCAGGTCCTAGTTAGCGGAGACATTCTGACTACCCTCACGCGCCATAATGAGATTGCAAGTCGAGGATACATAAAAATCCTAGCAGCACTGCGATTGTTAAGAAAAGAGCCAGGAGAAAGCAGTGTTCTGATCCCCTGGTTTGATGCCTTAGCTATAGCTGAGGGTGGTAAGGTTTGGCTTGAGATCTCCCACTTCGACATCAAAGATATGTTATTCCTGCCATAATAACTACCATTACGGTTTCCCATCTCCTGCTCATGATGTTGATTCAGAGCCTTAACTCTGCCATGCTCGAGGCTATTGGTTGAGCACCATGTGTCCTTCCTCGTGTTTTGCTGACGACGTCAATCATATTTTTTGTTGATTGTCCTCCCCGTTCGATGAACTGTGTCCCTGTGGGTGATTTTCCACCCTTCCCTAGGTACTCCATGGGCCTTTCACCCATTGTACTTTCGTTTGGTGTGAAGTGGGTAGTTAATTCTCATAAGTGACTAATGAGCCATGACCCGCAACCTTTCTTCCACTCTTAATGTTCCAGTAAGATCTTGCGTCGAGATGAGAATGCACTGATCCTGAAGCTCGGTTTCTGTGACGTCTTGCCAACAGATGTTAGTGACCTCCATTGGATGATCGACCGCGTGGTTGGCAAGGCAATCCGCTAAGCCATTTTCTTTCCACCTAACTGTTTGAGGAATAATGCAGCTGAGGGAGGGGAGATGTTTCACGATGAACGTTGTAACCAAGGCCAATCTCCAGTGCTTTGTGACTTTCTCCGGCCGAGTTCCATTTTGCAACCTTGTCACCGTAGTGATGGCCAGGAGGGAATCTCCTTCCACTATAACTGAACCATTACCCATCCGGATGGGGATTTGTGTCCCCTGTTCCATGGCTGCGAATTCCACTTCATTGTTGGTAGCCTCCCCAAGCATTCTGCAGTAGATGTGGAGGATTTCACCTTTGTCATTCCGGAGGACTCCTCTAAGCCCTGTTGGGCCAAGGTTGGCGTGGAGGCTCCGTTGAAATTTAATTTACAGAATCCCAAGGTGGGGGGCAGCCAAGCCGAAGGAGCGGGAGCAGGTCGAAGGTGGTTATCTTGAGCCTTGTGACTTGTCAGACCATTCATGCCAAACAACAGCAGGATGCAGGAGTCATTGGGAGTGAGCGTCTTGTCCTGTTTTGCTTTACAGGTGGTATGGGCAGTTTCTTTTAAACTGTTCATTATGATTGTTTTGATGGTTTCAACTTGCTTGAATTATTTTTGAAAGTTTCTTCACTTTTTCTCTTTCCAAGTATTCCAAACTAGAAAATCGGGACAAAGCCTCCAAAGGGTGTTAACCGTATTGCAGCTAAAGTAATTCGAGCGCCAATTTGCAATGGAGTCTTGAATAGAGTCTTTATGTCTGTCTGTTTGTTTGAAAATGCCTTTCATCCATTCCCACAGATAATTGGTCTAGTTACAATCATTAAGGAGATGGTTCATCGTTTCTTCATCCTTTACATAGAGGGGGCATCAGAGGGCCCAATGAAACCTATTATTACTAAATTATCCCAGGTGAGGATTTTGTGATGCATGATAAGCCAAAGAAAAGATTTTATCTTTGGCCAGAGAGCATTGTTCCAGACATTTGGGTACCACGCTACTTTGTCTTCGAGGTTCTGGTGCTCCAGATAAATTCTGGCTTCCTTGAGGTTGAAAATTCCTCCGTCAAGTTTTCCCCACCTGAGTTGGTCCTCCTCTTGAGTGGAGCAGATCATTCTCTTATTCAGATTAGAGTTTAGGTTGTTGAGGAGGACTATCATGTCTTCCTCTGGGGGGAGAGGCTTTAGGTTCTATTTCCCAATCGGGCTTCTTTTTGTCCTCCTTGATGGCCTCTTATGTTTAATTAAAGCCCGATTGGGTTGAATTCAACTGAGGGGCATTAATTCCTCATGTGAACTGAATCTCTTATTATGCACAACATGAATACAGTTGGGACAGTATAATAGGTATTTCAAGGGGATTGAACTATCTATCCAGCCCCAGAAATCAGACCTCCACCACATTTCATGCGAATTGTAGACAAAGACTACGACCGCAATAAAGCCTCACTTTTCAGGAAAACCAGAATGAATCAACAAAAAACATGCATAACCATAGTCCTTGACGTGATCGCTACTTACCACTTGCAATTCAAATGATGTAGCATGATACTTCCCCTGTGCCTCTCTTGCTATTCACAATGCCGAAGCTTGCTTCGTTTACAAGGCTTTCATCACATTGTTATAATTTTTTGTTTCACTGTTTCCCGGTAATCTTTGGCAGTTTAAGCTCATAACGCGGTTTACTGTTATTAATCAGAGACTCTCGTCATAAATTGTGATATGTCTATCAATAGGTGATGGGTAGTTTCACTTGTTTTTATAAATAAAATATTTTAAAAAATCATCTTAATTTTTAAATTTAAGAGGTTATGGTTTAATTTTAGTTTTTCTATCCCCTAGAGATCAGCGGTATAAATTTTTTGATCTCCTCCCAGTTACAATTTTAATCTTAACTCTTTATAACTTATTTATTTATCTTTTGCATGTCATCTTAAGTATTGAAAAAAATAGAAAAAATAACAATTTTATATTAACTCTCTATAATTTATTTTATTTATCTTTTGCCTTTCATCTTAAGTATTAAAGAAATAGAAGAGATATATAAGGATAAAATAACAATTTTAAACTTGACTTTTTATAATTTATTTTATTTATCTTTTGCATGTCATTTTAAGTAAGAAATATATAAATTAATTTTTATTATTTTAATGTAAATTATAAGAAAGTATTATTATATTTTTGATAGGTAAGATATTACGCATTTAATTGTTTATTAAGTTTGTTTTTAATCTGAAGAATTTTTGCTTATCTATTGATTTTAATATGAAATTCATTTTTTTTTTTTTTAATTTTATTACTATTTAAATGTATTTTATTAAGTTATTGATTAAGGTTTTATTATAAGTTTTTTTAGAACTTCTATTTATAGTACTAATTTTTTTTTATTTTTTATTTTTATTTTTTATTTTTTATTTTTTATTTTTCATGAATTATTAATTTTTTCCCATTATTTTCAATTTAAAAATGACTATATATTTTATTAAAAACATATTAATAAATTTAATTATAATATATGTATATAACTCCAAGCAGAGTATGTAAAGTGGGGCTCAAAGATTCTTACACCTCACATTACAAAAAAATTCAACAACATCATACAACAAGGGCTCCTCATAGATGGGCAACTAGTCTCGCAATACCACTTTTCAAGAGTGGTGCCGTCAATAATCCCTTCAATTATGGGACCATAATGATAAATCCTTTGTTTGAAAAATTATTTGGAAACCTGCTAGAAAATAAAATCAGCAAGTGGGCGGAAGAAAGAAATAAGTGTGCTAAAGGGCAAACAGATTTTAGACCTAAACATTCCACAGTTGATCATTATATAACTTTAAGGCACATCATTGAAAAAGTTTGGGAGAAAAAGGAAAAAGTATTTTGTTGCTTTGTTGATTTCAGAAAAGCGTTTGACACAATTCCTAGGGATAATCTTTGGCACAAAATGGAGGAACTTGAGGTTCCTAAACATTTGAGAGCAATTGTGCATAGGCTGTATGAAGAGGTGAAAGTCAAAATTAGAACTTCAGCAAGCATTTTTGAAAGTTTTAGAAGCGATATCGGGGTCAAGCAAGGTTGCCCACTGTCTCCTACCTTTTTTGGTTTATATATCAACAAGCTTGAGGAGTGGGTAAATTCGCAAGGGGATGATGGTATCTATTTGGGAAAGTTTGTTATAAGGCTTATTTTGTAAGCAGATGACTTTATTTTGATTGATAAATCTGCTCCTGGTTTGCAAGTGATCCAGGTGGCTATTGGTGGCCACCCTCCTATTCCACTTGGACCCCCAACATTGTCTCTTTTAGTTTTTCAGTTTCCTTAATTGTAGCACAGTTTACTATTTTTGGTAGTTTTTTGAGTCGTGAACTTCCAGAGTCGTTTTGAGGCCCTAAACAACATTTTTAGGGAAAATGGAGAGACTAGAAAACTCCCAAATGGGATGCCATGTTTGTTTTAGGCCTACTCTTTGAGATTTTCGAAACGATGTATTATGATAGCCAAACGGAGATTGTATGCCAAAATTACGATCCCAGGAAATTGATGTACTAATTTACCCAAACGGGGCCCACAATTTTGGTGTTTCATCTCCTAGGGTTAGGTTTTTGGATGTTTAGGGTTTTTAATTTTTTCTCAATAATAAATAGGCTTTGGAGCCTCATTGTAACAAAGAGTTCAGAGGATGTAGCCGCCACATCTCTTCTCAGAGATAAGCTACCATCGCCCGAGCTATTTTATTTCCATTATGTTTGTAAGCATATTTCACTATTATGATCTTAATGAAATGAAGTGTTATTTATGTTGCATTTATGTATTTGTGGTTATATCTGTAATTTGTTGCATTCATGTTTGAGTTCGAATCAGCAAGAGCACTTACTATCCCTTGAGCATTTTTGTAGAAGGGTGGGGATGCAAGTCAATATTAGCAAAACAAAAATAGTGGTTTTCTCTATAAAAACAAACATAACCAGCATAAGTTCTACTTTAAAGGCAACATTCTGGAAGAAGTTGTGGAATACAAATACCTCGGAATTGACTTCAACAAAAATCTAAGTTGGGATGGTTGTAGAAAGAAAAGAACTTTTGGGGGGGCTAGAAAGCATTTTATGTTTTCCAAAATAGGTGTAGAGAGGTAGAGTTATGGGACTAGAAAACCAATCAAACTCTTTTTGAGCTTCTAGTGATTCTAGTGATTCTCTATGGTTATGAACTGTGGGTTAGCAATACACCTGACATGCAATGGACACAAATTGAGAAAACTCAAGTGTTTGATTACAAACAAATTCAAAATTAAAAGTGCAATTCCTTATTAAGTGAAACAGGGGCTGCTCTTATTGAAGCAATTTCTATGGTGCGAGTCATAAGGTATTTAAAAAAATGAGCAAATGTAAGAGGGCAGATGGCCTAAGGTTGTCTTTATGACATATTGTGCAAAAGAAAAAACACTTGGATGCAACAAAATAACAAATGGTCTAGTAAATGGGGTATTTGCTTGAACATGTGTCCCATAAACAGTGAAGAGATAAAAGCTTTTGTTATGGATAAGTTCCACAAGCGTACTTGGGATAAGGAGCTAGGGAGAAAGAAAAAGTATTATATTGAAGTGTTTAATCCCACTCATAATCATCAACAAAAAGCATACACAGAGGCCAATATTTATTGGAGAGCCAAAATTCTTATTGCTCAGTTAAGGACTAATTCTTGTCAACTTCGTTGTGAAACAGGGCGATGGAAAAGGCGAAAAGGAATGTGGGAGGAAATAGTATGTATTTTTTGTTCTTTCGGAAAAGTGGAAATAGAAAATCATTTCATTTTAGAATGTGCGGCCTTCAAAGACAACACGGAAAGCTATGCAAATATTATGGCAGCTAGTTCTTGGAATAACAATTTTAGCGAGTGGTTTGTCGAGAAGCTAGGAGCGTTTATTGTGAGGCTTCACAAGAAAAGGATCGACTACATCAATGAAATAAAGAAGCAATCTATCCCATAGGCTATCTTTAGCCTCGTGGATGTTAAAATAATTCTCTCTCTCTCTTTCTCTCTCTCTCTTTCTCTCTCTCTATATATATATATATATATATATATATATATATATATAATATATATAATATATATATAATATTATAATAGTTAATCATATTTCTTAATTTTTGGTGATGGCATTCAACAATACAATATTTTACTAGCAATTGCATTGAGAGGTGCAAAGGAACGTGGATAGGAGGAGTGGGTAGAAAGGGGATTTTTCATATCAGGTCCAATGTGCTAGGTAAAAAGAGGATCAGAGTTAGGGGGATAAGTTTTTTGGCTAGTCTTGTTTCTTGTTGGCTATCTCTACCCAAATTTTTTCCACATGTTAGATTTTAATTTGAGAGACACAAAAGAAAATGAAGCTCTGTGATACCTCAAAATAAATGTGTTAAATATGAATTTGACCAAAAAAAATTAAAACAAAAAAATTTCCCACCAAAGTACTTACTATAATCGTACATTTTTCCCCTTTCTCTGAACAATAACATGGCATCACTTGAATTTTGTTCCAAAATTTCAAATTTAATTAAGAAAAAAATAAAGATATGAAACTGGAAATCAAAGAAAATGTGAAGACCACCCTATTATTAAGAAATTTTCAATCTTTATTTATAAACATTAAATAATTATTTTAAGTAGTAGAGAAAATATACTATGAAATATGAAATTAATGTTAACATCAACATGATAATTATCCCAAATTAAAAGGAGAAAATATGGCATCTAAATCATGAGAGTAAGTGTAAGTATATAATAAATATTCTTTCAAAATTAAATACAAATTAATTAATTTATTATTCTAGATTTATTTAAACATTTAAAAAATATTATATAAAACATTGATAGTGAACTACCACTTCGATGCACTAGTCTTTACTGGGAGCATTTGGGCTGGCCATTGCAGTCACGAACTCGGGCTGCTGAATCCTTTGCGGAGTGGGGTGCTTCACCTGGCTAGTATCCGTTACCTCCGCCGGGACTTCCATCGCAGCATTGGATCCCTAGTGGATATAGTGCCTAAGGAGAGTGATGGGGACACTTATGTTTTGTGAAAGGATTATGACTTCCTGAGTCAGAGCACTTAAATTGAACTCCATGGCATCTAGCTTAGCCGAATTCTCTGTAGACACGAGGGAGATGGCTTGGTGAGCCCTCTTGATATCTTCAGCCTGCATATTGAGCGCCTTGGCTAGCATGGTCTTCATTCTCCACATTTCTCCTTGGGTGCGAACGAACTGGGTAGCTCTTGTAGTCGCCGTACCTAGATCAGAAAGCCAATCCATTTCCTTCTCCAAAGCTTGAGCATCCAAACGTTCTTCCTCCTCTGTAACCGCAGCTTCGAGCTCTGCAATTTTGCGTTTCTCTCTCTGAGTGGTCCGGGTTTCATACACCTCCCGGGCTTTCTGCAGGTCCTAGTTAGCGGAGACATTCTGACTACCCTCACGCGCCATAATGAGATTGCAAGTCGAGGATACATAAAAATCCTAGCAGCACTGCGATTGTTAAGAAAAGAGCCAGGAGAAAGCAGTGTTCTGATCCCCTGGTTTGATGCCTTAGCTATAGCTGAGGGTGGTAAGGTTTGGCTTGAGATCTCCCACTTCGACATCAAAGATATGTTATTCCTGCCATAATAACTACCATTACGGTTTCCCATCTCCTGCTCATGATGTTGATTCAGAGCCTTAACTCTGCCATGCTCGAGGCTATTGGTTGAGCACCATGTGTCCTTCCTCGTGTTTTGCTGACGACGTCAATCATATTTTTTGTTGATTGTCCTCCCCGTTCGATGAACTGTGTCCCTGTGGGTGATTTTCCACCCTTCCCTAGGTACTCCATGGGCCTTTCACCCATTGTACTTTCGTTTGGTGTGAAGTGGGTAGTTAATTCTCATAAGTGACTAATGAGCCATGACCCGCAACCCTTCTTCCACTCTTGATGTTCCGGTAAGAGCTTGCCTCGAGATGAGAATGCACTGATCCTGAAGCTCGGTTTCTGTGACGTCTTGCCAACAGATGTCAGTGACCTCCATTGGATGATCGACCGCATGGTTGGCAAGGCAATCCGCTAAGCCATTTGCTTTCCGCCTAACTGCTTGAGGAATAATGTAGCTGAGGGAGGGGAGATGTTTCACGATGAACGTTGTAACCAAGGCCAATCTCCAGTGCTTTGTGACTTTCTCCGGCCGAGTTCCATTTTGCAACCTTGTCACCGTAGTGATGGCCAGGAGGGAATCTCCTTCCACTATAACTGAACCATTACCCATCCGGATGGGGATTTGTGTCCCCTGTTCCATGGCTGCGAATTCCACTTCATTGTTGGTAGCCTCCCCAAGCATTCTGCAGTAGATGTGGAGGATTTCACCTTTGTCATTCCGGAGGACTCCTCTAAGCCCTGTTGGGCCAAGGTTGGCGTGGAGGCTCCGTTGAAATTTAATTTACAGAATCCCAAGGTGGGGGGCAGCCAAGCCGAAGGAGCGGGAGCAGGTCGAAGGTGGTTATCTTGAGCCTTGTGACTTGTCAGACCATTCATGCCAAACAACAGCAGGATGCAGGAGTCATTGGGAGTGAGCGTCTTGTCCTGTTTTGCTTTACAGGTGGTATGGGCAGTTTCTTTTAAACTGTTCATTATGATTGTTTTGATGGTTTCAACTTGCTTGAATTATTTTTGAAAGTTTCTTCACTTTTTCTCTTTCCAAGTATTCCAAACTAGAAAATCGGGACAAAGCCTCCAAAGGGTGTTAACCGTATTGCAGCTAAAGTAATTCGAGCGCCAATTTGCAATGGAGTCTTGAATAGAGTCTTTATGTCTGTCTGTTTGTTTGAAAATGCCTTTCATCCATTCCCACAGATAATTGGTCTAGTTACAATCATTAAGGAGATGGTTCATCGTTTCTTCATCCTTTACATAGAGGGGGCATCAGAGGGCCCAATGAAACCTATTATTACTAAATTATCCCAGGTGAGGATTTTGTGATGCATGATAAGCCAAAGAAAAGATTTTATCTTTGGCCAGAGAGCATTGTTCCAGACATTTGGGTACCACGCTACTTTGTCTTCGAGGTTCTGGTGCTCCAGATAAATTCTGGCTTCCTTGAGGTTGAAAATTCCTCCGTCAAGTTTTCCCCACCTGAGTTGGTCCTCCTCTTGAGTGGAGCAGATCATTCTCTTATTCAGATTAGAGTTTAGGTTGTTGAGGAGGACTATCATGTCTTCCTCTGGGGGGAGAGGCTTTAGGTTCTATTTCCCAATCGGGCTTCTTTTTGTCCTCCTTGATGGCCTCTTATGTTTAATTAAAGCCCGATTGGGTTGAATTCAACTGAGGGGCATTAATTCCTCATGTGAACTGAATCTCTTATTATGCACAACATGAATACAGTTGGGACAGTATAATAGGTATTTCAAGGGGATTGAACTATCTATCCAGCCCCAGAAATCAGACCTCCACCACATTTCATGCGAATTGTAGACAAAGACTACGACCGCAATAAAGCCTCACTTTTCAGGAAAACCAGAATGAATCAACAAAAAACATGCATAACCATAGTCCTTGACGTGATCGCTACTTACCACTTGCAATTCAAATGATGTAGCATGATACTTCCCCTGTGCCTCTCTTGCTATTCACAATGCCGAAGCTTGCTTCGTTTACAAGGCTTTCATCACATTGTTATAATTTTTTGTTTCACTGTTTCCCGGTAATCTTTGGCAGTTTAAGCTCATAACGCGGTTTACTGTTATTAATCAGAGACTCTCGTCATAAATTGTGATATGTCTATCAATAGGTGATGGGTAGTTTCACTTGTTTTTATAAATAAAATATTTTAAAAAATCATCTTAATTTTTAAATTTAAGAGGTTATGGTTTAATTTTAGTTTTTCTATCCCCTAGAGATCAGCGGTATAAATTTTTTGATCTCCTCCCAGTTACAATTTTAATCTTAACTCTTTATAACTTATTTATTTATCTTTTGCATGTCATCTTAAGTATTGAAAAAAATAGAAAAAATAACAATTTTATATTAACTCTCTATAATTTATTTTATTTATCTTTTGCCTTTCATCTTAAGTATTAAAGAAATAGAAGAGATATATAAGGATAAAATAACAATTTTAAACTTGACTTTTTATAATTTATTTTATTTATCTTTTGCATGTCATTTTAAGTAAGAAATATATAAATTAATTTTTATTATTTTAATGTAAATTATAAGAAAGTATTATTATATTTTTGATAGGTAGATATTATACGCATTTATTTGGTTATTAGTTTGTTTTAATTTGAAATTTTTGCTTATCTATGATTTAAATATTGAAATTCAATTTTTATTTTATTTTATATTACTATTTATTATTTATTAAGTTATGATTAAGGTTTATTTAAGTCTTTTTTAGTAACTTCTATTTTTTATTAAAGTTACAATTTTTTTGTTTTTGTTTTGTTTTTTTTTTTTTTTTTTTTTTTTATATATTTATTTTTCTATTATTTTATTTTCCATGATTATAATTTTTTCTCCATATTTTCAATTTAAAATGACTTATTATTTTATTAGAAACATATTTAATAAATTTAATTATAGTATATGTATATAACTCCAAGCAGAGTATGTAAAGTGGGGCTAAAAGATTCTTACACCTCACATTACAAAAAAATTCAACAACATCATACAACAAGGGCTCCTCATAGATGGGCAACTAGTCTCCCAATACCACTTTTCAAGAGTGGTGCCGTCAATAATCCCTCCAATTATGGGACCATAATGATAAATCCTTTGTTTGAAAAATTATTTGGAAACCTGCTAGAAAATAAAATCAGCAAGTGGGCGGAAGAAAGAAATAAGTGTGCTAAAGGGAAAACAGATTTTAGACCTAAACATTCCACAGTTGATCATTATATAACTTTAAGGCACATCATTGAAAAAGTTTGGGAGAAAAAGGAAAAAGTATTTTGTTGCTTTGTTGATTTCAGAAAAGCGTTTGACACAATTCCTAGGGATAATCTTGGGCACAAAATGGAGGAACTTGGGGTTCCTAAACATTTGAGAGCAATTGTGCATAGGCTGTATGAAGAGGTGAAAGTCAAAATTAGAACTTCAGCAAGCATTTTTGAAAGTTTTAGAAGCGATATCGGGGTCAGGCAAGGTTGCCCACTGTCTCCTACCTTTTTTGGCTTATATATCAACAAGCTTGAGGAGTGGGTAAATTCGCAAGGGGGTGATGGTATCTATTTGGGAAAGTTTGTTATAAGGCTTATTTTGTAAGCAGATGAATTTATTTTGATTGATAAATCTGCTCTTGGTTTGCAAGTGATCCAGGTGGCTATTGGTGGCCACCCTCCTATTCCACTTGGACCCCCAACATTGTCTCTTTTAGTTTTTCAGTTTCCTTAATTCTAGCACAGTTTACTATTTTTGGTAGTTTTTCGAGTCGTGAACTTCCGGAGTCGTTTTGAGGCCCTAAACAACATTTTTAGGGAAAATGGAGAGATTAGAACACTCCCTAATGGAATGCCATGTTTGTTTTAGGCCACTCTTTGAGATTTTCGAAACGATGTATTATGATAGCCAAACAGAGATTGTATGCCAAAATTACGATCCCAGGAAATTGATGTACTAATTTACCCAAACGGGGCCCACAATTTTGGCGTTTCATCTCCTAGGGTTAGGTTTTTGGATGTTTAGGGTTTTTAATTGTTTCTCAATAATAAATAGGCCTTGGAGCCTCATTATAACAAATAGTTCAGAGGATGTAGCCGCCACATCTCTTCTCAGAGATAAGCTACCATCGCCCGAGCTATTTTATTTCCATTATGTTTGTAAGCATATTTCACTATTCTGATCTTAATGAAATGAAGTGTTATTTATGTTGCATTTATGTATTTGTGGTTATATCTGTAATTTGTTGCATTCATGTTTGAGTTCGAATCAGCAAGAGCACTTACCATCCCTTGAGCATTTTTGTAGAAGGGTGGGGATGCAAGTCAATATTAGCAAAACAAAAATAGTGGTTTTCTCTATAAAAACAAACATAACCAGCATAAGTTCTACTTTAAAGGCAACATTCTGGAAGAAGTTGTGGAATACAAATACCTCGGAATTGACTTCAACAAAAATCTAAGTTGGGATGGTTGTAGAAAGAAAAGAACTTTTGGGGGGGCTAGAAAGCATTTTATGTTTTCCAAAATAGGTGTAGAGAGGTAGAGTTATGGGACTAGAAAACCAATCAAACTCTTTTTGAGCTTCTAGTGATTCTAGTGATTCTCTATGGTTATGAACTGTGGGTTAGCAATACACCTGACATGCAATGGACACAAATTGAGAAAACTCAAGTGTTTGATTACAAACAAATTCAAAATTAAAAGTGCAATTCCTTATTAAGTGAAACAGGGGCTGCTCTTATTGAAGCAATTTCTATGGTGCGAGTCATAAGGTATTTAAAAAAATGAGCAAATGGAAGAGGGCAGATGGCCTAAGGTTGTTTTTATGACATATTGTGCAAATGAAAAAAGACTTCGATGCAGCAAAATAACAAATGGTCTAGTAAATGGGGTATTTGCTTGAACATGTGTCCCATAAACAGTGAAGAGATAAAAGCTTTTGTTATGGATAAGTTCCACAAGCGTACTTGGGATAAGGAGCCAGGGAGAAAGAAAAAGTATTATATTGAAGTGTTTAATCCCACTCATAATCATCAACAAAAAGCATACACAGAGGCCAATATTTATTGGAGAGCCAAAATTCTTATTGCTCAGTTAAGGACTAATTCTTGTCAACTTCGTTGTGAAACAGGGCGATGGAAAAGGCGAAAAGGAATGTGGGAGGAAATAGTATGTATTTTTTGTTCTTTCGGAAAAGTGGAAACAGAAAATCATTTCATTTTAGAATGTGCGGCCTTCAAAGACAACACGGAAAGCTATGCAGATATTATGGCAGCTAGATCTTGGAATAATAATTTTAGCGAGGGGTTTGTCGAGAAGCTAGGAGCGTTTATTGTGAGGCTTCACAACAAAAGGATCGACTACATCAACGAAATAAAGAAGCAATCTATCCCATAGGCTATCTTTAGCCTCGTGGATGTTAAAATAATTCTCTCTCTCCTCTCTCTCTCGCTATAATATTAATATATATTATATATATATTAGTAATCAAATTCGCTTAAATTTTGGTGATGGCATTCAACAATACAATATTTTACTAGCAATTGCATCGAGAGGTGCAAAGGAACGCCGGTAGGAGGAGTGGGTAGAAAGGAGATTTTTCATATCAGGTCCAATGTGCTAGGTAAAAAGAGGATCAGAGTTAGGGGGATAAGTTTTTTGGCTAGTCTTGTTTCTTGTTGGCTATCTCTACCCAAATTTTTTCCACATGTTAGATTTTAATTTGAGAGACACAAAAGAAAATGAAGCTCTGTGATACCTCAAAACAAATGTGTTAAATATGAATTTGACTAAAAAAATTAAAACAAAAAAATTTCCCACCAAAGTACTTACTATAATCGTACGTTTTCCCCTTTCTCTGAATAATAACATGGCATCACTTGAATTTTGTTCCAAAATTTCAAATTTAATTAAGAAAAAAATAAAGATATGAAACTCGAAATCAAAGAAAATGTGAAGACCACCCTATTATTAAGAAATTTTCAATCTTTATTTATAAACATTAAATAATTATTTTAAGTAGTAGAGAAAAGATACTATGAAATATGAAATTAACGTTAACATCAACATGATAATTATCCCAAATTAAAAGGAGAAAATATGGCATATAAATCATGAGAGTAAGTGTAAGTATATAATAAATATTCTTTCAAAATTAAATACAAATTAATAAATTTATTATCCTAGATTTATTTAAACATTTAAGAAATATTATATAAAATATTGATAGTGAACTACCACTTCGATGCACTAGTCTTTACTGGGAGCATTTGGGATGGCCATTGCAGTCATGAACTCGGGCTGCTGAATCCTTTGCGGAGTGGGGCGCTTCACCTGGCTAGTATCCGTTACCTCCATCGGGATTTCCATCGCAACATTGGATCCCTGGTGGATAGAGTGCCTAAGGAGAGTGATGAGGACACTTATCTTTTGTGAAAGGATTCTGACTTCCTGAGTCAGAGCACTTAAATTGAACTCCATGGCATCTAGCTTAGCCGAATTCTCTGTAGACACGAGGGAGATGGCTTGGTGAGTCCTCTTGATATCTTCACCCTGCATATTGAGCGCCTTGGCTAGCATGGTTTTCATTCTCCACATTTCTCCTTGGGTACAAACGAACTGGGTAGCTCTTGTAGTCGTCGTACTTGGATCAGAAAGCCAATCCATTTCCTTCTCCAGAGCTTGAGCATCCAAACGTTCTTCCTCCTCTGTAACCGCAGCTTCGAGCTCTGCGATTTTGCGTTTCTCTCTCTGAGTGGTCCCAGTTAGCGGAGACATTCCGACTACCCTCACGCGCCATAATGAGATTGCAAGTCGAGGATACACTAAAAATCCTAGCAGCACTGCGATTGTTAAGAAAAGAGCCAGGAGAAAGCAGTGTTCTGATCCCCTGGTTTGATGCCTTAGCTATAACTGAGGGTGGTAAGGTTTGGCTTGAGATCTCCCACTTCGCCATCAGAGATATGTTATTCCTGCCTCAATAACTACCATTACGGTTTCCCATCTCTTGCTCATGATGTTGATTCAGAGCCTTAACTCTGCCATGCTTGAGGCTATTGGTTGAGCGCCATGTGTCCTTCCCCGTGTTTTGTTGACGGCGTCAATCATATTTTTTGTTGATTGTCCTCCCCGTTCGATGAGCTGTGTCCCTGTGGGTGATTTTCCACCGTTCCCTAGGTACTCCATGGGCCTTTCACCCATTGTACTTTCGTTTGGTGTGAAGTGGGTTGTTAATTCTCGTAAGTGACTAATGAGCCATGACCCGCAACCCTTCTTCCACTCTTGATGTTCCGGTAAGATCTTGCCTCGAGATGAGAATGCACTGATCCTGAAGCTCGGTTTCTATGACGTCTTGCCAACAGATGTCTGTGACCTCCATTGGATGATCGACCGCGTGGTTGGCAAGGAAATACGCTAAGCCGTTTTCTTTCCGCATGACTGCTTGAGGAATAATGCAGCTGAGGGAGGGGAGATGTTTCGCGATGAACGTTGTAACCAAGGCCAATCTCCAGTGCTTTGTGACTTTCTCCGGCCGAGTTCCATTTTGCAACCTTGTCACCGTAGTGATGGCCAGGAGGGAATCACCTTCCACTATAACTGAACCATTACCCATCCGGATGGGGATTTGTGACCCCTGTTCCAGGGCTGCGAATTCCACTTCATTGTTGGTAGCCTCCCCAAGCATTCTGCAGTAGATGTGGAGGATTTCACCTTTGTCATTCCGGAGGACTCCTCCAAGCCCTGTTGGGCCAAGGTTGGCCTGGAGGCTCCGTTGAAATTTAATTTACAGAATCCCAAGGTGGGGGGCAGCCAGGCCGAAGGAGCGGGAGCAGGTCGAAGGTGGTTATCTTGAGCCTTGTGACTTGTCAGACCATTCATGCCAAACAACAGCAGGATGCAGGAGTCATTGGGAGTGAGCATCTTGTCTTGTTTCGCTTTACAGGTGGTATGGGCAATTTCTTTTAAACTGTTCATTATGATTGTTTTGATGGTTTCAACTTGCTTGAATTATTTTTTAAAGTTTCTTCACTTTTTCTATTTCCAAGTATTCCAAACTAGAAAATCGGGACAAAG
The DNA here is from genome assembly GCA_000404065.3 of Pinus taeda. NCBI lineage: Eukaryota > Viridiplantae > Streptophyta > Pinopsida > Pinales > Pinaceae > Pinus > Pinus taeda. Next base: position 12,108 of record APFE030444191.1, on the reverse strand, counting down.
CCTCCAAAGGGTGTTAACCGTATTGCAGCTAAAGTAATTCGAGCGCCAATTTGCAATGGAGTCTTGAATAGATTCTTTATGTCTGTCTGTTTGTTTGAAAATGCCTTTCATCCATTCCCACAGATAATTGGTCTAGTTAAAATCATTAAGGAGATGGTTCATCGTTTCTTCATCCTTTTCATAGAGGGGGCATCAGAGGGCCCAATGAAACCTCTTTTTACTAAATTATCCCAGGTGAGGATTTTGTGATGCATGATAAGCCAAAGAAAAGATTTTATCTTTGGCCAGAGAGCATTGTTCCAGACATTTGGGTACCACGCTACTTTGTCTTCGAGGTTCTGGTGCTCCAGATAAATTCTGGCTTCCTTGAGGTTGAAAATTCCTCCGTCAAGTTTTCCCCACCTGAGTTCTTACCACTCGCAATTCAAATGATGTAGCATGATACTTCCCCTGTGCCTCTCCTGCTATTCACAATGCCGAAGCTTGCTTCGTTTACAAGGCTTTCATCACATTGTTATAATTTTTTGTTTCACTGTTTCCCGGTAGTCTTTGGCAGTTTAAGCTCATAACGCGGTTTACTGTTATTAATCAGAGACTCTAGTCGTAACTTGTGATATGTCTATCAATAGGTGATGGGTAGTTTCACCTGTTTTTATAATCAAAATAGTTTTTATAAATAAAAATATTTAAAAAATCATTTTAATTTTTAAATTTAAGAGGTTATGGTTTAATTTTAGTTTTTCTATCCCCTAGAGATCAGCTGTATAAATATTTTGATCTCCTCCTAGTTACAATTTTAATCTTAACTCTTTATAATTTATTTATTTATCTTTTGCATGTCATCTTAAGTATTGAAAAAATAGAAAAAATAACAATTTTATATTAACTCTCTATAATTTATTTTATTTATCTTTTGTGTGGTCATCTTAAGTATTAAAAAAATAGAGAAAAGATATATAAGGATAAAATAACAATTTTAAACTTGAACTTTTTATAATTTATTTTATTTATCTTTTGCATGTCATTTTAAGTAAGAAATATATAAATTAATTTTTATTATTTTAATGTAAATTATAAGAAAGTATTATTATATTTGGCACCAAGCATGTGATCTATATGTAAGCATCGTTGATCTCAACTGGACGTGGTGGTTGATGTGGTAAAGATACTTGTAGAAGGAATGGATGTTTGCCCATTGAATTACATTGATTATGTTCCTTGTCAGCGTTCTGAGAATTTCGAATTATTCTCGAAGAGCGAATTTCAAAAGAAATTTGTCCTCTCCACTTAAGGAACGACCTTTCTGTTTAATACCTTCTCCCAAAGAATACAAGATCCTAATAAAATGGCCAACCAGTAAAGATTATGTGTGGCGAAGCAATATGAACCACTCGCATCTATTAGAAAGTCAAATGTGGGCAAAATTGGGTGCATAAACAGCGTAAACTATGGTGGTTCGCTGGTGGTGGTACTCATTTCAAGCAATATTGAAAATTGAAAATTCAATATTGAAAATTCAATTTTTCTTATTTTTATTATTATTTAAATTTATTTATTAAGTTATTGATTAAGGTTTTATCATACTTTTTTTAGTAACTTCTATTTTTATTAGTTACTAATTTTTTGTTTTTTTGTTTTATTTCTTTTTTATTTAACTTTTTTATTTAATATTGAAAATTCAATTTAATATTGAAAATTAAAATTCAATTCAAATTATTAAGCTTTTATTTCTTTTTCATTATTTATAATTTCATGCATTATAATTTTTTCTCCAATATTTTCAAATGTAAAATGGACTTACTATTTTATAAAAACATATTTAAATAAAAATTAAGTATAATATAATGTATATAACTCCAAGCAGAGTATCTAAAGTGGGGCTCAAAAATTCTTACACCTCACATTACAAAAAAATTCAACAACTTCATACAACAAGGGCTCCTCATAGATTGGGCAACTACTCTCGCAATACCACTTTTCAAGAGTGGTGCCGTCAATAATCCCTCCAATTATGGCACCATAATGATAAATCCTTTGTTTGAAAAATTATTTGGAAACCTGCTAGAAAATAAAATCAGCAAGTGGGCAGAAGAAAGAAATAAGTGTGCTAAAGGGCAAACAGATTTTAGACCTAAACATTCCACAGTTGATCATTATATAACTTTAAGGCACATCAGTGAAAAAGTTTGGGAGAAAAAGGAAGAAGTATTTTGTTGCTTTGTTGATTTCAGAAAAGCGTTTGACACGGTTCCTAGGGATAATCTTTGGCACAAAATGGAGGAACTTGGGGTTCCTAAACATTTGAGAGCAATTGTGCATATGCTGTATGAAGAGGTGAAAGTCAAAATTAGAACTTCAGCAAGCATTTTTGAAAGTTTTAGAAGCGATATCGGGGTCAAGCAAGGTTGCCCACTGTCTCCTACCTTTTTTGGTATATATATCAACAAGCTTGAGGAGTGGGTAAATTCGCAAGGGGGTGATGGTATCTATTTGGGAAAGTTTGTTATAAGGCTTATTTTGTAAGCAGATGACTTTATTTTGATTGATAAATCTGCTCTTGGTTTGCAAGTGATCCAGGTGGCTATTGGTGGCCACCCTCCTATTCCACTTGGACCCCCAACATTGTCTCTTTTAGTTTTTCAGTTTCCTTAATTGTAGCATAGTTTACTATTTTTTGTAGTTTTTCGAGTCGTGAACTTCCGGAGTCATTTTGAGGCCCTAAACAACATTTTTAGGGAAAATGGAGAGATTAGAAAACTCCCAAATGGAATGCCATGTTTGTTTTAGGCCTACTCTTTGAGATTTTCGAAACGATGTATTATGATAGCCAAACGGAGATTGTATGCCAAAATTACGATCCCAGGAAATTGATGTACTAATTTACCCAAACAGGGCCCACAATTTTGGCGTTTCATCTCCTAGGGTTAGGTTTTTGGATGTTTGGGGTTTTTCATTGTTTCTCAATAATAAATAGGCCTTGGAGCCTCATTGTAACAAAGAGTTCAGAGGATGTAGCCGCCACATCTCTTCTCAGAGATAAGCTACCATCGCCCGAGCTATTTTATTTCCATTATGTTTGTAAGCATATTTCACTATTCTGATCTTAATGAAATGAAGTGTTATTTATGTTGCATTTATGTATTTGTGGTTATATCTGTAATTTGTTGCATTCATGTTTGAGTTCGAATCAGCAAGAGCACTTACCATCCCTTGAGCATTTTTGTAGAAGGGTGGGGATGCAAGTCAATATTAGCAAAACAAAAATAGTGGTTTTCTCTATAAAAACAAACATAACCAGCATAAGTTCTACTTTAAAGGCAACATTCTGGAAGAAGTTGTGGAATACAAATACCTCGGAATTGACTTCAACAAAAATCTAAGTTGGGATGGTTGTAGAAAGAAAAGAACTTTTGGGGGGGCTAGAAAGCATTTTATGTTTTCCAAAATAGGTGTAGAGAGGTAGAGTTATGGGACTAGAAAACCAATCAAACTCTTTTTGAGCTTCTAGTGATTCTAGTGATTCTCTATGGTTATGAACTGTGGGTTAGCAATACACCTGACATGCAATGGACACAAATTGAGAAAACTCAAGTGTTTGATTACAAACAAATTCAAAATTAAAAGTGCAATTCCTTATTAAGTGAAACAGGGGCTGCTCTTATTGAAGCAATTTCTATGGTGCGAGTCATAAGGTATTTAAAAAAATGAGCAAATGGAAGAGGGCAGATGGCCTAAGGTTGTTTTTATGACATATTGTGCAAATGAAAAAAGACTTCGATGCAGCAAAATAACAAATGGTCTAGTAAATGGGGTATTTGCTTGAACATGTGTCCCATAAACAGTGAAGAGATAAAAGCTTTTGTTATGGATAAGTTCCACAAGCGTACTTGGGATAAGGAGCCAGGGAGAAAGAAAAAGTACTATATTGAAGTGTTTAATCCCACTCATAATCATCAACAAAAAGCATACATAGAGGCCAATATTTATTGGAGAGCCAAAATTCTTATTGCTCAGTTAAGGACTAATTCTTGTCAACTTCGTTGTGAAACAGGGGGATGGAAAAGGCGAAAAGGAATCTGGGAGGAAATAGTATGTATTTTTTGTTCTTTCGGAAAAGTAGAAACAGAAAATCATTTCGTTTTAGAATGTGCGGCCTTCAAAGACAACAGGGAAAGCTATGCAGATATTATGGCAGCTAGTTCTTGGAATAATAATTTTAGCGAGGGGTTTGTCGAGAAGCTAGGAGCGTTTATTGTGAGGCTTCACAAGAAAAGGGTCGACTACATCAACGAAATAAAGAAGCAATCTATCCCATAGGCTATCTTTAGCCTCGTGGATGTTAAAATAATTCTCTCTCTCTCTCTCTCTCTCTCTCTCTCTCTC
>APFE030444179.1:19910-47440 GCA_000404065.3 Pinus taeda | reverse complement strand
AATAACATAAATATTAAAATTAATACTAAATATAAACATAAATATTATATTAAAGCTAAAGATTAATATAAACATAAATATTATGCCTAAAAATCAGTATAAATATTAGCATTTAACAACAAACACTTAATAACATTAGGTTGAACCTGAGGTGTAACAACAATAGGTTGAAGATTAAGTTTATGTATAACATTAAGTTATTTTGTAACAATAAGTTTAATAGAATTATGTTTATTTAGGTTTAATGATATTAGGTTTTTTTTATAACATCATGTTTGCTAATAACGAGTTTATTTATAATGAGTTTTGGTTTATTTATAACATTATGTTTATTAATAAAGAAATTTTAATACATATATAAATATAAATATAAATATTATTAATATTGATTTTGTAACTTTCGATTTATTAGTTTCATTTATGAAATTAGGTTTAGAATATTAGATTTATTTGTAACATTAAGTTGGTTTATAAGATTAGGTTTACAAGATGTTTATTAATATTAATAATATTATATTTAAAACATTCGGTTTATTAAATTGTGATTTTTTTTTTACAATTGTCACTCTTTTGATTTTATACAATATGTATATGTGAACTTTTGTCCAATTATGTATGTGTTATTTTTAATTTTTTTTTTTTTAATATTATTTGAAAATGGTTTTGTTAATTTTACATGTATTTTTTTATGTTAGGTGATTCCATTGTTTGATCATGGATCCAACTATCTGGAGTTGTCTTCCATTTGAAATTATTGAATGTTTCTTTATCTTGCTCATTTTATCAGTTGTGATAAAATTTAGAGTTGTTTGCAAAAAAATGAAGAATGCTTTGGAAAACCCTTCTCACTTATCACATTGAAATCATGTCTTCATGAACGAATTTGGATTTATGGTTCCTTTCTTCAATAGCTTGGGCTTAAAATATTAACAGTCCCTTTGGTTTGTCATATTTATCGATTGGGTTTATTAATCCATTGGGTTCATGAATCCTTTGGGTTTATAATATTAGTCCATTGAGTCTATTAATCCATTGAGTTTATGGGATTAATCCTTTTGATTTAAAAGATTAATACTTTGGGTTTATAAGATTAATCCCTTGGGTTTATTAATCTTTTGGGTTTATAAGATTAATCCTTTGGGTTTATTGATCCCCAAGGTTGATAATATTAACAATTGCTTGGTTTACTAGTCCATTGTGTTTTTAATATTAATTCCTTTGGTTTATAATAGAAATAATCCTTTGGGTTTATAATATTTATCCCTTGGATTTATTAATTCCTTGATTTTATTAAAATTAATAATCCATAGGTTTTAAGAGTGATAAGTAGATCGGGGAAGGTGCTTGCGAGATCTCTCGAGAACGGAAGAGCGAAAGACTAGGGTTGTGATTTTCTGAAGAGGATTTTCTCCATGGATGGATGTAGAGGAGGGAGATCCACTCCCTCCTACAAAGAGGCAGTGACCAACAAGGGCAAGAAACCTCCAGAATCAGGCAAAATTAACAGTAAGGAAGGAAGGAAAAATAGGGAAGAGGAAACAGAAAGTATCAAAGTGAAGGAGAACGAAAGGAACAAAAGACATGAAACAAAAGGGACCGTGCAAACCCAAAGCTGAAATCACTCCCAGAGTAGTTTTAAATGACCCAGCGCTGAAGGTGCATAGGGAGCACATGCAGACTTATGCAATCATATGAAAATTCATGGGACTATGTCCCACTGAAAAGGCTTTACAAACATCGATCAGATACCACTGGAAGCCTAAAGGGAACATTGATCTTCATCTAGGATCCAATGGATTCTTCACTGTGGTGTTTGCAAATATTGAAGATAAAGACAGAGTGTTTGAAGGTGAGCCCTATTTCTATGCAGCAGCAGGGCTCTATATGCAACCATGGATGATGAACTTTGTACCGGAGTGGGAAACCTTTACCAAAGTCCCGGTTTGGGTAAGAATCTATTCTCTACCTCTGGATTATTGGCAAATAGAATCACTAAATACCATAGGCAATAAATTAGGAAGGTATGTCAAAACTTCTAAAGGCACAAGGAGGGGAAAATATACATCCTTTGCTAGGATCTGTGTAGAGATGGATCTATCTGGAGCAGTTTCAGATGAGGTCATCTTGGAGGTTTTTGATGAGGAATGGGTGCAGATAGTTGAATATGAACATATTCCATTTAGATGTCGTACATTTCATGAACACGGGCACCTTCTAAGGGACTGCCCTCTCAGTAAAGCAGAAAATAAAAGCAAACCCAACATAATGAAAGAAACAGACAACTTTCACAAAGTAGTTCACAAAGGTAAAAGCGACAAAAAGGGCCAACGAAACACCTAAATAAAGCTCAAAAGGTGAGGCCGAATCAGTTCCAAGTTCTTGAAGAGGAGGAAGAAACAACAGTTGTAGATCAAGTAATGAAGGATGGTTATGATAAGCAAGAGAAGGAAGAAGAACATGATCAAAAACAGGTAAACGAAAAGTAGAAAGGGATCATGATGAGTGAATCAGAGATGGAAATGGATCAGGAAATGACCCCGAGTGAGATGTAAATGGAGGACAATGGGTTATAGGAGATTCTTGACAGAGAAAACCTAGATCTAGAAGGGTTCTTGAGTAAGGGAGCAGCTAGTGGGGTAGAATCTCTACCACAAGAAGAATGCAATCGAATAAAGAAATTATTATTATGGAAAACTCAGGCAAAGGGCTTGGAAGAAGTAAATAACATGGAAGGACAGGGTAACCAAGGAGTGAAAGTAGTAAAAACAACTCTAGGATTAACACCGAGAAACCCAGGTAAAAAAGAGGTAGAAAAAAGCAGAACGAGCTACTAATGGAATGTAGCAAGCTCATGATAGACTCAGGTAAGATGAAAGTTCTAACCAGTTACTCCTTTACCAATCTATAATTATGAAGTTCACAACTTGGAATATCAGAGGTCTAGGCAGCAAAAGAAAACATAGAATGTTGAATAACATAATGAAAGAGGTAGCTCTGGATATAATTTTTGTCCAAGAAACAAAATGCTCCATTCAAAAGTTAAGGCAAATCCATAGTACGTGGCTCAACAGATGTGAGTTTCTAGAAGTCAAAGTAGAAAATACAGCAGGGGGTATCCTCACCCTCTAGAACCCACAAAAAATAGGAATAATTGATGCAGAGGCATCAAGGAATTATTTATCAGTTGTTATATAGCTTGTAGGAGACAGGGACACTTATCTAGTAACGAATTTTTATGGCCCTCAAAGGTTAGATGACAAAATCAAGTTTATTGATTCCTTGGTGGATCTCCAGAAGAGATATGCAGGGTTACCTTGGGTTATAGCAGGAGACATCAATATGATTAGATTTCTCTCTGAGAAAAAAGGGGGTACAAGAGCACTAAATAAAGATTCCTCAGCCTTCCAAATCTTTTCAGAAAACATGAAGATGGTGGACATTGAGAAAAACAATGATTTATGTACATGGAACAACAAAAGAGGAGGGGATTCCCAGGTAGCTTCCAAGCTAGACAGATTCATGATCTCTGAGGATCTCATGCTTCTGGACAAGGAAATAATAGCAGGAATTCTTCCTTTTGGAGGCTCAGATCATTGGCCGATTCAGATGGAGATCAAGGGCATTGGCACCGCAAGAAACAAATCGTTCAGGTTTGAAAATGTCTAGCTTTCACACCCATATTTCATCAGCAACATTGAAAAATGGTGGGCTGAGGACTTGCAGATTCAGGGATCAAATATGTTCCTACTACATAAAATATTAAAAAACTTCAAGCTGAAGCTAAAGGATTGGAACAAGAAGGAATTTGACAATATTTTTACGAGTAAGAAAATTGTGGAAAACAAAATCCTAGAGCTCAATCAAGCATTGATCAAGGATGGCTTTGATAAAGACAAAAGTGATCTAGCAGAGAAATATCACCAAGAATGGGAAATGTTGTGTAAACAAGAAGAAATTTTTTGGAAATAGAAATCTAGGGTTCTATGGCTAAAAGAAGGATCTCACAGTAGAATCTCTTCAATCAAGGACGTGGATGGCCAGATTCATCAATCCCATGAGGAAATAGAAGCAATGTTAGTAAAGCACTTTCGTGACATTGCCAAGGAAAACGTTTTAGCAAGAGAACCTTTCATTAAGGACTTAATAAAACATATCCCTAAACTGGTATCCAGAGAGGATAATTGTAATCTCAACATACCTCTAACTAAAAAGGAGGTCAGTGAGGTCCTCAAGGAAATGCAAAATAGCAAGGCTGCAGGTTTAGATGGATTCAATGTGGATTTCTTCAAAGCCTACTGGAATATTGTAGAAAGGGATATTTTAGTGGTATTCGAAGATTCCAGGCTAAACAAAACCATTTTGAAAGCTCTAAATACTTCCTTTATTGCCCTTATTCCAAAACAGGATAATCCTCAAACACCAGAGAGATATAGGCCCATTGATTTATGCAATGTAGTCTACAAGATAATTTCCAAGGTTGTGGCTAACACACTCAAACCCCTGCTACACACGCTTGTCTCAGGGGAAAAAACTAGTTATGTGGAAGGCAGACAAATTATGGATAATATAATTCAATCTCATGAGGTGGTTCACTCATTAACAAGCAATAAGAGAGTGGGTATGATGAAGCAACTGGACATAGCCAAATAATATGACAAAGTGAATCGGATATACATCAAGGAAGTTCTCACACCTTTTGGTTTTGATCATAATTGGGTCAGATGGGTCATGGCCCTGGTGAATTCATCTAGCTTTTCAGTTTTAGTTAATGGCTCTCCTTTTGAACTTTTTCTTGCTTACAAAGGACTTAGAAAGAGAGATCTGCTTTCTCATTTTCTCTTCATCCTCATGATGGAAGGGCTGGGGTGGTCCATTAAGCATGCTAGAGTAATGGGAAGAGTTCAAGGACTCCAAATTTTGGAGAATGGTCATGTTTTGACTCATCAACAGTTTGTAGATGATACCATGTTACAAGGAATTCCCACAGTTAAGGAAGCGCTTTCTTACAAACAAGTTTTGAATGACTTTGCAAAGGCAACAGGTATGGAAGTAAATCTTTCCAAATCAAAAATCTTTTTCTCATAGTGCTATCCAGAGAAATGTCTCCAGAATTTTAGGCTTTCAAAGAGAATCCCTTCCCTCTAAGTATTTGGGAGTACCTCTAATAGCGAAACCCTAACACAATAGCATATGGGATCCGTTAACAATTAAAATGCAAGACAAGGTCAGGAAATGGACAATCAGATCTTTAAATCTAGCTCGTAGACTGGTGCTTACTAAGGCAGTACTCCAAGCTATCCTAATCTTTATACTATCAGGCCTCCCAGCTCCAATAGGAGTCTTGCAGTAATTTAGAAATATTCAACGAGATTTTCTTTGGGGCAAAGAGGAAACAAGGAAAAAATGGGCTTTAGTCTCATGGGATAAGATCTTTAAGCCCAAGAACTAAGGAGGCCTAGGTTTGGATAATCTAGAGATTCTTAGTAAGGCTTTAGGGGCCAAACTCTGGTGGAGGTGGGTTAAGGATCCTAAAGCTCAATGAGCAAGCATTTGGAAGGAAAAATATGCCACTACCTGGTCTGCTTCTGATATCATATGTATGTCTGGAACAATGAAAGGCTCTCCCATATGGAACAAGGCCTGGGAGAACAGAGGAGTGGTTCAGAAAAATAGCTTCTGGGAAATCAGAGAGGGAGATCTGGCACTTTTCTAGGAGGACAAATGGAAACAAGAACCTAATCTACTGAAGGAGGAATTTGTGGGCCTCAAGCATGAGACAGACAAACACGGATTAGTAAAGGTGAAAGAATTTTGGTAGCATTCACATAATGTAGGAAAATGGAGAACATGGAAAAGAATAGAGGGCAAAGAGGATAGAACCCTCAATAGTAAAGTAGAGTCCCTTAAGAGGATGTTGGATCAGAGGATGATTTTAGTAATTGAAGGGTGGGACCAGCTAAGATGGGATAACAACAAAGAGAGCAACTTTAATATCAAGGAAGCAAAAGGTATTCTCCTTGATATGGAACCCCAAGCTCCAAATAAAACATGGCAGAAGCAATGGAGGCACAAAGGTTGGATGAAAATCCATCTCTTTATGTGGTTAGTTCACCACAGAAAAATTTTAACCTGGGATAACATTAAGAAAAGGGGTATGTTGGGACCCTCCAGATGCCAGCTCTGTGAAGCCCAAGAGGAGACCATGGAGCATGTTCTCAACAACTGCATTTTCACAGCTAGGTTATGGGATTTTTTTACCAACATCTTCAATCAGTCTGATAGGGACAAAGAAAGTATCACTAACACTCTAAACAACTAGAGGAATAATTTTTTGGATTATGAAGTTCTCAATTCTGCTTGGAATCTCTTGCCAAGTTTCATTATATGGAATGTGTGGAAAGAAATAAACAAAAGAATATTCAAAGAGGAAAAGAATTCCTCTCTTCGCTTGGTAGAGCTAATCTTAAAACAACTTAAGGAGATAGTTGGTACCAGAGTCAGGGATCTCCCTAGAAAACCTCCCTCAAAAGAAGAGTTAAGAATTCTCTAGCAGTTAGGAATGCGGAGGCTTATTCCACAAGGTCTAGATAGGAAAATAATCATGAGAGAAAAGGTTGAAGGGGTTTGGTATCCTTCCCCTAAAGGTTTTTTAAAGTACAAAATCGATGGAGCTTCCAAAGGCAACCCGAGGGAGGCTGCCTTTGGAGGAGTTCCTATGGATGATACTGGTAGCAGTATCTCCCTCTTCCATGGACACTTAGGAAAAGCCACCAACGACATCACAAAACTAATGGCGTTGGAACAATGCTTAGAATTTTTGATACATGACAATTTCCAAAATGTCATAATAGAAGCGGATTCAGAGTTAGTCATCAATGCAGCCAAGTGAATCAGTAATGGAACAGGGATAGAAAAGGTTACAAAACACTGGAGGTTAACTAGGGTTCTCCATAAAATTCAAGTACATTTACAGGCACTATGTACTCTCAGATTCATACATGTGTGGATAAAGACCAACAAGTTGGCAGACATTCTAGCCAACCAAGGTGTCAGCTGCAAGGATAGCACAATCTTAATGAAGTGGAACGCAATGTTGCAGAGAAACCTGAGAAAACTTTGCCATAACCAGGCAGAAGAGTACAAAAAAGTGTATAGGAGCAAAACAAAAGAATCCAACTTGTAATGGACAGAAGTCAAAAGGTTTCACAATTTTGGACAGAGGTTTATGATGGCAGGTGGGCCAGGGTTGGCCTTATCAGTCATGGTGACCACAATCTAGAATATTCTCAACGTAGGGCTAAAGGTTTTCTCATACCAAAGGAATGTTAAAGGTAACAAGTGTAGGCATCAATTTAAGCAACAACATTCCCCAATTTTTTAGTGGTAGAAGTCAAAACCGCTACCAGAGTGGTTTTGGGGCAATCGCATCACTTTCATGACAAAGGTGGTTTGGAAAATTTGGCAGCGATGCCATACAACGCATGACACGTGGAGGTGGGCCCTGTCTAAAAACCACACTTGTCACTCATTAAAGTTTGACGGCTTCAGTCGTGTGATATTTGGCTTTGTCGTCCGATGGAGCAGGGTAGATCAATGCTCCGGATCGAGTGAGCAGTTTGGTGGGGCCCGAGGATTAATCTTCTTACCTCTTCATGGTGCAAGGTATATCACAGCCTTCAAATCTAACGAAAAAATGAACGGCAGCAAATGAAAGATAGGAAGGGTTTGTGCATGTGGTTACAGGTGGGGAGGGCTCATAGAACCTGAGATGCTAGATGATTTTACGTGTTTGTAATCAAAGAGGGTTGGGTGGGTATTTTTTGGGAATCTGAGGGATAGGCTTTAGATGAGCATTTTCCTTTTTGCCAACGACCGCAAAGTGTGATGGAGTTTGTACATATTGTAATTTTTGTTTGATTTAATGATAAGAAGGCACGACTCTTTCTTTAGCAAAAAAATATAATCCATAGGTTTTATTACCTTTGCGTTTATATTATTAATAATCTAGAATCATTGTGACACTTTTCAACATTATAGTGTCACAATTGTTTCCAAACTATTTCATTATCCAGCATCGCAGTGTGACAAGCATCGTCACAACATAACAAGCAGTGTGGCAATCACTATCACAATGATTCATTATATTGTAATTTATTCAATGTGACATTCTGACAATATATGAATTAGGGTTTAATCACGGGGGCTTAACTGGGGGAGAAATACCAAACCATGTGCGTTCATATTGGGGGATATATATTGAGGAAAAAATGATATAATATATTCAGCATATATTAGGGGGTAAATGGTTTTTATAGGAGCACGTAAAAAATGGAGTTGAAAGTTAATGAAAAAATATAAAGGGGTATAACTTTTTTTGATAAAAAAAAATGGATACACACAATATCTAGTTAAAGTATGGGTTTTTTAATTGGGAAGGTATATTGGGTTTGTATTGGTACGAGGTTAAATAATGTGATTTTTAGAGGCATTTTCCAATATGTAGTCAAGTTAGGGGTATTGTTTAGTATACCATGAACACATGTGATATATCAAATGTTTATTAAGTGAAGCCCCTATGGGTTTTATATTCTGATTTTTAATATTGGATTTAATCGAAAGGTTTATAATTAGTCTTAGGGTTTAATATTGATCCCTTAGGTTTATAATGTTTATCCCTTGGGTTTATTAATATGTTGGGTTTATAATATTAACAATCTCTAGGGTTTATTAATTCCTTGGGTTTATTAGTTTGTTGGGTTTATTAATCCATTCAGTTTAGAATATTAATTCCTAGGGTTTTATAGTCCTTTGTGTTTGTTGATCCCATAGGTTTATAATATTTATCCCTTAGATTTAAACTATTAATTCCTAGGGTTTATTAATCCCATGTGTTTTAAATATTGATCCATTGTGTTTGTTAATACTTTAGGTTTACAATATTTATTGATTGATTTTACTAATTCCTTAGGTTTATAATATTAACAATATCATGCATTTATTATATTTATCCCTTAGGTTTATACTATTAATAATCCTTTGGGTTAATCCAACATCATAGTTTGACAAGCATCATCACAAGGCAAAACACAGTATCACAATCATTATCACAATGATACATTAAATTGTAATTTATTCAATTTACATTGTGACAATAAAAGAGTCGGGGTTTAATATTCTGGTTTATAATACTAGGTTCAAGCTAAGAGTTTAATATCAGTCTTAGGGTTTAATATTGATCACATAGGTTTATAATGTTTATCCATTGGGTTTATATTATTAAGAATCTCTAAGGTTTATTAATCTATTAGGTTTATAGTATTAGCAATCCCTACAGTTCATTAATCCTTTGGGTTTATAATATTAATAATCTTGTCGGTTTATTAATGTGTTTGGTTTAAAATTTTAATTCTTACGGTTTATTTATCCTTTAGGTTTTAATATTGATCCATTGGGTTTGCTGATCATTTAGGTTTATAATATTTATCCTTTAGGTTTGTTAATTCCTTTGGTTTATAAAATTAAACCCTTGGGTTTAAAATTTAATCCCATGGGTTTATTAATCTCTTGAGTTTAAGATATTAATTCCTAGGTTTTAGTAATCCCTTAGGTTTTTATTATTAGTCGATTGGGCTTATTGATTCCTTTACTTTATTAATCTATTAGGTTTATAATATTAATAATCCATTAGGTTTATTTTATTTTTTTCTAAATGATGTTAATCTATTGATATAATACAAAAAAGGTTACATAGTTGCCTGGCCATACAAGGTACCCACCCAAATTAACAAACAACCATCGAAAAGTTTAAGATTGCCCCTACATAGGGGAAACCAGTCCATTATACAACCAAAAATTTGATTCAGAAGTTCCTGAGTAGGCCATCTTATCATCTAACAGCAAAGCATCCTGAATACAGGGTAAAACCACCCAAACAATACCACAAAAGGTTTTGACTGGAGCGCCCAGCAAGCACAAAGTCATAATGACACGTAAGCAAAAACAGAACAAAAACCAGAACTAAGTGAACTGCCACCTGTCGGGAGTGACATGAGGTGCCAGGTCATCCAAAGCAGGCTCCCCCACGATAGGACTTGCCTAGTCATCTGGGTTGTCCTCTTATCAGTATTCCTCAGCCTGACGCTCTCCCTCCTTGCTACCATCCGTATCTTGAGGGCTCGACGCGTTCTCCAGACTGTTGTCGACGGCCTGCATGTCACGAGGAGCTCCTGAAGCTTCATGTGAACAGCCAACAATGGCTTTTCTTGGTCTTCTATGCCTACCTCCATTACCATTCAGCTCGTTAGGGTCATCTCTGTACCAACTAGGACCTGCTTTGTTCATTTCCTCAGGGGAAGTAGTCAGGGGTGTTTGTGGCTCAGGCTCTTCAGAAATGCAAATGGAGACAATGGCTACTATGACCGAGCGATTCATGTTGCTCCCGAACCTGAACTGCATGGTGTGGGGGACATGGTGCTGAGGCAGTGGGAAGGTGGCAATTTGCATGGCTGCCTCATCACATCTGGAGCAGAGGAGGCAAGCTCTTCCTCTGCCACTTTTGGTATTTGGATAGTGACCAACAGTGCAAAATTGGCCAGGATTTTCAATGGAGGATGCATGAGAGGCGAAATTATGTCTATGACAAGAAAAGGAGTGGGAGCTACCACCTCGCATGCCACCGTGGTGGCTACGCATGTGGTGGCACACCATGTTGGAGGTAGGCGGTGTAGTAGAGTTTGAGGGGGTGGATAAAGAGATAACATAGGACTACTGAGCGAAATTTACAGAGTGATGGGGGGAATTGAGGAAACCAGGGTACAGAGCCGAAGAGAAGAGGTGAGTATGGCAATGGTGGAAGCCATTACCCAGGTCCAAGCAGCAAACAAGCCAGCATCTTCGGCCTGTAGTGGTTCTCTCAGTCATCTTTCCCGCTTGCGGAGGGAAAGCACAGTGAAATAGGGGGAGAATGGTCGATTGAATTGTCAGTGCCATGATTATGTAGCTCATGAATTCGCCTCGGCTAGAGCAGGCATTAAATGCCGCTTGCGAGGTGACGTGAAGAGTTATCAGGCTGGCCTTGGAATGGTCGCAGGGGGCCAAGTGGCTATCACTTCCGTCGTCACCCCGTATCATAGTCTTAACTGCGTTAATTGCCACCTGCATCCGAGGGTTGAGCTTCCTTGTGCACCAGATCAGTGCAAATTTGCAGTTGATTATGATCATCGATGATGTTGAGAGGGCCGTAACGTAGGATTTGGTCCCAATCAACTCCAATGTTTGCTAGGAGATCAACAATTTTGTTATTATCCCTTTTAACATGCATAAAAGTTATTGCTCTCCTATTTCTTATCCATGTCTCTAAAGTTTCAAGACTTGCCAATAATCTCCAGCTGTGGGCAACTTGCGAAGCCACATTTCCTTGTTGGATTAGTGTGGCCATGTTGAGAAGGATTTGGGTGTCTCCTTCTATAAGTATGGGATAAAAATTGTGTTGATCAGCTAGCTCCATACCTTGCCATAGTCCTTCTAGTTCTATCGAGTTGTTCATGTCCCATCCTTTGGATCCAAAGTACAGAAGTAGGGGTTGGCCCTCATGATTCTTGAATATGCCTCCAAATCCTACTTTTCCTAGGTTTCCCTTGGAAGCACCATCAAAATTAAGCTTGATCATTTTCTTTGTGGGGTGAATCCAATGTGAGGGTGGCCTGGTTGCATTATGAGGTTTATTGGAGTTCAATTGAGCTTGTGGGTGCTGTATATTTCAATTATCCCATATGCTTAGTTCTTGTGGCTGTGTCGGAAAGTCCTCAATCATCCATTGATGTAAAGCAAGAGTTTCTTTGATATTATGACATAGGTTATTCCATATGATTTCTATGGAGGTTTTTTCATTTTTAAAAATTCGTTTATTTCTTTCCTTCTAGATTATCCAAAGTAGGAGACCTGGCAAGATGGTCCACAACTTGTTGAGAATTTTGCTATTGTATGGCTCTGGAGTCTAGTTGTTGTTGGTGCTTCTAATATCCCCAAGAAGTCTGCAGGGTCTCTGCCATCTGAATGTGAGCTTTTCCCAGAGCTGGTTGGCCATGTGGCAGGAATCCATTAGGTGTTGAATGCTTTCTTCATTGTTCTGACAGTTGGGGCAGTAAGAAGGACCATGGAATCCTCGTTTGATTAAGTTGTCCCATGTGAGAATTCTTCGATGATACAACAACCATATGAAGGTGGAGACTTTGGGCCAAATCCCAGTTGTCCATATACGATTCTAGGTAGGATCAATTGGATCCTGAGAGTGAGACATTATCCAGTAAGCTTCTTTGGTGGTGTATGTTCCTCTCAGTGTATAACCCCATCTTACAACATTGCTACCTGTATTAACTTTAATTTTCCTGTTGGTAAGCTCTTTGTGTATCTCCATGCTGTAAGCTTCCGCTTCTTGCTGTACTATTTGTTCCACCGGTTTCCATTACCTGAATCCCTGTGTATTACTAGGATTCCAGTAATGTGCTATAGTGTTCTCCTGATTAGTGTCATTTCTATTATGATTTGTGCCTGGTATGAGTACTGCAATTTTGGGTCACTGTTTCCAGGAACTTGTCCAAAAACATGTTGTTCTCCCATCCCTTATCTCCCATAAGCTATGCTGATGGATGATGTCTTTGTGTTGCTTGGTCGCGTCCCAAATTAAAGATCCTTTGGGCATGGTAGTTATCCTTTTTAGTTCTTGTTGCGGTCGGTTGTTGGCATAATTTGTTGTCCATAATTGCGCACATGGCTTCTGTAGACCAGAGACCAATTGCCACCATATTCTGGCTCCCGTCAAGATGTTGCTGTGTTGTGGATCACACAAGCTGAGACCCCCCTGCTTTTTAGGCTTGCAAACCTTTTCCCATTTGACCAAGGCCCATTTTCTATTTTGTCCTATGGAGGCCTAATAAGAAGTTGCGTTGTAGATTCCTAATTCTTTTTAGCACCCATTTTGGAGCAGCAAGTACAGAGAACAAATAGAGGGCATGGATTGTAGGACTGCTTTAATGAAGACTAATCTGCTTGCCATGTTGAGAGACCTATGAGTCAAAGACTGGCGCTGATTGTCTATTTTCTCCAAGAGTTGATGTCAAGAAACATGCTTTAAGGTAGAATCTATGAGTGGTGCTCCTAAATACTAAGAAGGAAGCTTGGCTTGAGGGAAGCCTATGATTCGAGCAATGATTCTTTGGGTGGTAATAGGGGTGTTGAAGAAAAAAATTTGAGATTTGGTGGTATTGATGGTTGTGCTAGAAGCAACTAAGAATGTGCCTAGAAGTACTTTGAAGGTTTGGCTTCATTAATAGACGGGTGACCAAAGAACATATTGTCATCAATGAATTGCTGATGTGTAATAGCGGTGGAGCCATGGACAGAGAGACCTCTAAGATCATGAGAATGAGCAGAGTGCTTTATGAGATGGCCAAGACCCTCAGCCATAATGATGAAAAGAAATGGGGACTAAGGGTCCCCTTGACAAATTCCCCTTGACGGGTGATACAGTTTAGAGGGGATACCATTCACAAGAACAGAGCATAGCGGAGAGGAAACAAGGGTCATTATCCACCTTACCCAGGTCGGGCTAAATCCGAAGGCTGTTAGCACGCTCTTTATGTAAGTCCAACTGAGCTTATCAAAGGCTTTGGAAAGGTCAATTTTCAGCAGCATTTCGGCCTGTTTGGTTTTTTTGAGAGAGTGGATGGTTTCATGAGTGAAAATAATGCCATCCAGAATTTGGCAACCTTTGACATACCCAAATTTCTCTGGGGAGATGAGAAGAGGGAGGAGCGATTTGAGGCGATTGGCTATGACTTTTGAGATAATCTTATAGATAACATTGCAAAGGGAAACAGGCCTGAACTTCTCTGGAGTGCTTGGTTGAGAAACTTTAGGAATAAGGGCGATGAAGGTTACATTGAGCGAAGGGAGTAACCAGTGCATGACTTTAGATTCTTCTACCACATTCAAAACATCTACTTTGATTAAATCCCAAAAGTGGTGGTAAAAGTTGGACGGGAAGCCATCAGGACCCAACTCTTTCCCAGCCTTCAGTTGTTTGGAAGCTTCTTCAACCTCCAAGATGGTGACTGGTCTTAACAGAAGTTGATTATGCTCCTCCGTGATGAGTTTAGGAATATTCTTGAGTATTTCATTGATTGCTTGCTTTCTATCTGTGTGCTACTCTTGATGAACAGTTTTGAAGTGATTTGTGAGCTCTTCCTCTATATCTTCCTGTTTCTCCATTTTGTTGCCTTGTGAATTTTGAATGTGAGAGATTGTGTTATTCATTCTTCTTTGTATGGTTGTACGGTGAAAAAACTTGGTATTTCGTTCCCCTTCTTTCAACCATCTGATTCTGGACTTCTGTCTCCATAGCATTTCCTCTTGTCTACCTCTTTCATCTAGTTGTGTTATCACTATTTGTTCTTGTATGGCATGCTCCTCTGTTCTGCCCTCTAGGATGATCTTTTGTTCTAGCTCTACCATTCTCTGCTCAAGCGCTTTTTTCTCCTGAAAAGTGTTGCCAAAGATTGTATAGCTCGAGATTTTGATTTGTTTTTTAATATGCTTCAATCTTTAAACTTTCCCACGTTGTTTTGACTACTGTGTTAAACTCAGGGTGGGTGAGCCAAAAGGCTTCAAACTTGAAGGGTTTTCTGTTTGAGTTTCTTGGATTTTTCCATTGTAGAGAGATGGGCCAATGATCCGATCCAACTAGGGGTAGGATTAAAGCACATATGTCACCACCAAGATGGACAAAGTTGTCTGAGATTAGAAATCTGTCCAACCTGGATGCGATTTGCTGAGTACCAGATATCTTGTTGTTCCAGGTAAATATGTCGTTGTCCAAAGGTAAATTTGTTAGTCTATTTTGTTGAATATAGCCTTTGAAGTCATTGCTTTCTTTTTCCAGTTTTCTTCTACCCCCCAATTTTTCCTCCAATCGTGTGATCATATTGAAGTCGCCACCTATTAACTGGAGTGGATGAGTTCTTGTAGCATTGAGAATTTCCAATGTTTCTAATAGCTTAAGTTTTTGTGTACTTTCCTGTGGAAAGTAAACATTGGTTAAATGCCCATGTATGTTGGTGCTAATCAGGTGGAACATTGCATGTATGAAGTGATGCGAGGCATAGAAGTTTGTTAAGGAAACTTGCTGAGTGTTCCAAGCTATGGCTAACCCTCCCGAGGCACCTGTTGCATCAACTGTACCTGCTTGAGATCCTGCCCAGGCTTTGGATAGTATGGATTCTAAAGTATTAGAGCTACATTTTGCATCTTGCATAAATATAATGTATGGTTTTTCTTTCTGAATTATGTTCTTCATCATTATGTACTCCCCAGGACCGTTAAGCCCTCTTACATTCCATGAGATTAGCTTCATGGTTGAATGGTAGGTAGGGACCGATAATATTTGGTCAACTTAGAGCATCTACCCGATTCCACGAGCATTTCCCCAATTAAAATGGTGCGCTGTAAGTCTGTCTTCCTACATCTTTTCTTCCCCTATTTGATGATATGTTTTCCATCCCATCGACCTCCTTGTCGTATGCCCAGAGTGTTATGTTGATGCATTTGTGTGATCACTACTTCCAGATTGTCCAATTGTCTTTCTGGTATTGTGTCGAACTCCTTCCTTTTGCAAGCTTGCTCAAGACTGAAAATGTTTATTTCCCTGAGATCAAAGCTTTCTAGTTCTTCTTCCATTGAGCTTTGTTGATTGCCTTCTTCCTGTCGGGTGAGAGACTGAGTAGGTTCTGCCTGAGTATCATCAATTTCCATTATCTTTTCGGACCGTAGTACTTTGTGCTGAACCGGGTTGGTGTTGTTTTGCATATCTGAGGTAGGCTTTTCAGAGGAGATGATATTCAAAGGATGATTGGTTTTGGAGTAGGTAGGAATGGTGGATGTATGATTGTGTGGATCTGTGCTTGTCTTTGCTGGCGTGGGCGTATCTGAATCAGGTTGTTCCAGATTTGTCAAGATATCAAAGCTGTTGCTTGAGGATGCCAAATCAGAGGCTGGTACATTAGTTTCAGGCACTGAGGGGGGTTTTTTAGTATGCCTTTTCTGACCAGCTACCTTGGTGAATCCATCAGAATCAGATTTTTTTCCAGTTTCTATGTTTCTAGGCGGCATGTTTAAGGGATAGTCATGAAAGAGGTTACCATGAGCATGGCATCTCCTACAATGGAATTGTACATGTTCATAATCAAGGGGCTGAATCCATTCAAAGTCATCGTGCAGTAGACTTACCATGTCCGGTAGCGCATGGCCCAACTTCATGTAGACGCAAATCCATGCATATGAAGTGTATCTTCAAAGTTTAGTTTCCTCCGCAACCTTAATGAACTCACCTAAGCCATTACCAATGGCTTTTAGAGAATCCTCTTCCCAGTATTCTAGTGGAAGCGAGTACATGTGGATCCAGACTGTCACCCAACTGAAGTCTTCTTTTTCAGGGTTAAATCTTTCTACCCAGTCTCATAGATAAAGGCCTACTACATTGAAGAAGTAGGGTCCTCCATCCAGTAGCCTATTTCTATCTTCAAGGCAGTTGAAAGTGGCTGTGAAGAAGACTTTAGGGCCTAGCTATAGAGTTACATGACCTTTGGGCTTCCACTTCAAAATTATCCAGCTTTGCACGGCTTTCTCAGTTAGCGAGAAACCTATAAATTTGCCGATCAGTGCGTGATCTTTCATATATTGTATTTGTGCATTGATTCTATGGCTAGGCAGCTCAATCTTGGGCCTTTCTATAGCAATGGATTTTCATGTTGGCGATGAGGCTTTCTTCGTTTGACTTGATGTTGCTTGTCTGTCCTCTGTCTCTTGTACCAGATTTTCTTGTTCATTCTTCTGCATCTGCTACACATGCCGTGCCTGAGACTTCTCTGGATTCTCTCTTCCGTCGTCTGTTGGGTTTTCTGTAGTATTATTTTTGGGGGGAGGCGCTCATGCCTCCCCCATTGGACTGTTCATTATTCCTTGCGCTCAGAACTACAATGCCAGTCTTGACAATGTTTTTGTCTGAGCTTGGGAAACTACAGGTTCAAGCTGTGTGCCGTTGGTGGTTTTGACAGGAACCCTAGTTCCTTACTGCACCATTGTAGCGCCTCTGCTCTCACTTTTTTTTTCGATCTGTAAACATTTTTTTCCAACTAGGGTAGGGTTATAATCCATTAGTTTTATTAATTGTTTTAGTTTATAATATTAATCCAATGGGTTTATAATATTAATAATCCCTTGAGTTTATTAGATTAATCCCTTAAGTTTTATAATTCTTTGGGTTGGTAATAATAATCCCCTAGATTTATAATAGTAATAATCCCTTGGATTTATCTAGCCCTATTATTATTAAACCCTTGGGTTTATTAATATTTTGGGTTTAAAATATTAATTCCTAGGTTTATTTGTTTCTTGGTTTCTAATATTAGTCCATTGATTTTTATTTTATTTATCTCCTATTTATAATATTAATAATCCCTTTGGTTTTTTATAATATTACTATACTAATAATATATGTTATTTGTGTAATATAATATTTTAACTTGAAATTTTATATATATAGTTGATATTATTACTTATTTTAAATAATATACCAAATAAATTCATAATTTATATTCATAATATATAATAGCTTATTAATAAATCATTACAATAGAGATTTCAATACCATTATTTAAATAATAGACAAAACATATTAACAAATACATTCTTTAATTTGAGTTTAACTAATTATTATTTTAACGAACTCTTATAACATGTTATATTCTTATTTATTTATTATTTATTAATATATATGTTTAAATATATATTATATTTTTTATTATAATTTATATATTATATTTTTATCTATAGTTAATATTATTAATATACTTGACAAATATAACCATCCAATATATAAATATATATAATTATGACAATAAATTAGTAAATATATATTATAATAATACATAATGTTATTTATGTAATGACATATTATCTTAAATTATCATTAATACTATACATCATAAAATAGTATTTGATTTTTTTCTTTTGTTAAGCTTGGTAGATCCTCCTTTTTCATTAATATAAAGAAAATTAACACCGCATAGAACTCGCTAGGTGGCCTCAACTTGCCTAGTGGGTAACCAAGTTTGTTGGCCACCTATCTGCATTACATGCTATCAAGTAACAAAAAATGTTAAGTCTCTCTATCCAAGCAATATAAGTTTCAGTTTCATGTCCACTTCCATACTCTAGAGTTATACATACATATATGAATGCATAGACAAATTTAAAAGCTAACTGCATATATAAACAAAACTGTCATAAAGTAGGCATGTTAATAACATTGTTCACTTGACGTTGATTCCACCAGTGCTGGATCTTTGGCATTCATTCTAGGTAGCTCCATGTGAACCAGAATGCATGGCAGGTGCTGCTTAGTTCGACTAAGGTAGATGTCATGTTTGCGTACTTGAAACTGCACCTTATGAGATTCTTGCTTCTAGTTTGTCATTCGTTCTGAGCAACTCCATGTGAACCAAAATGCATGGCAAGTGCTACTCAATTCGACCAAGTAAGATGTCCTATTTGTGCAATTGAAACTGCACCTTCTGAAATTCCTACTTGCAGTTTGGCATTCCCTAAACCATGATCGCCATGCCTACTAAGATCGCTCCATAGCATTTGGCAACAGGATTTTCATCAACTGGTACAAGTAAAGCGTCTATTTGAACTAGGTGATTCTCCCTCTTGTGTTCCCCAGATCTAGGACGAGGACTCCCTAGCCCTCCAACTCTATATATGTCTCAGTCTCCTGCTTCACTTTTACCCCCCATTCTTCTAACATTTTTCAAATTTCTTCATTGGTTCCCTCTCGGTAGGCGGTTGTCGCTTCATCAATTAAACATTCAATATACTTCCAACCTCATCAGCCACCAAAAGAACCAGGTTCCATTTCATTCTTGGCCTCTCGAGGCCTCTTACCTCGACCTCAAGTCTTGCTGGTCGGGCCATGATCTCCCTAACCTAGTCCTTTGCAATGTGACAAACTGTAACCTGTTCGGTCCTGGAATTTGCTTCTGTTGGGGTGGGTTTATCACGCGACATACCTACATTGCATACAAAACATTCAATTGACCAATTAAACTTCAATGTGTTACTACAAAATTCATGTATACGGGTGGTAGGACTATGTCGCTCCATCCCCCTAACCTCATACCCCTCGCGGTGTTTGCAATAGCATGCCCCTCATGGTCACAGGTAAGTTCCAATGAGAGGAATTGCCCATACCTTGCACAAGTCATTCCAAGTCCTAATAGAAGACCCCACTTAGCATCGCTCATGCATGAAATATCCCCCCAGTCCTGGTCACAGAGACCTAACTTCCTTCTGGCCATTGCGCCAACTGCCATCGCTCCAACCTCGCTGACTTGCCCTCTGCTACCATCGCTCCAAGAAAAATGGGAGCCCAACACACGCGGCTAGCCATCCACGAGCCCCATAACACCACCATTTCCAACCCTTCTTCCCATTCTTCCATAGCCAATCTAAATTCCTTGTCAGGTTTCATGCCCGCGATGATTCTCCTTGTTCTCCCCCATTCTAAGGTTCCTGCGAACCCCCCTTTGGCTATGCATGGTCGCAAGACAAAGGTTTCCTCCCAGAATGTGGTTGTACAAGAAGACATTATCCCCATAGCCCAACACCCCACCCTTTCCAGTGATGCAACTACATGCTCCTACACTATGCTCCCAACCTAGATCCATCATAATTCCCATACATGATATTATTATCTCAAAGCAGTGCAAGATGGTAAGGATGCCTAACAGTTGCCAAAGGAAGAAGCAGACTATCGCCGCCAATCTAAGCCCCTAAACCCTAACATCCTTACACTCCTTCCTCGATATTGTTCGTCCTAGGGTTGAATTGGCCATATTTTCTCAAAATGGTTCTTTTGGTGACTGCATCCCCAATTGGCTAGGAAATCCACTGGTTTGTTGCCTCCGCCGCCCCATCTGACATGGTTGACCATTATGTAGTCAAACTTGTGAATCACCTTTGCTATTTATTGGATTAGTCTGGAAGTTTGCCAACTGTGGCTAAGATTATCCCATTTGGCTTGATGGTTCAATTTTGTCATCGTGTTAATCATGAGGCTGGAATCCTCCTCCACCACTAGATTTTTTTATCTCATTCGAATAGCTATTTGCAGGCCTTGTTTAAAACAAAAAATTCTATTTCATTATTACTAACGAACCGACATAAGTCGACATAAATTAGATGGGTACTGGTCTGAGTATCCCTGAAGAGACCACCGAGTCCAGCCAACCCTGGGTTGCCCTTTGAGGCGCCATCAAAACTCAACTTTATGAACCCCTACACCAGAGCTGTGAAGTGGTCTAGAGATGTCATTCTGAACCTGATTTTTTTCGACGATGAGGGGGCTATCATCACGGGTGATAGCTTCAGCCTCTACAAGATTTGAGCTTCCTGGGGAGGTACTTTCCAGTCCTCTTGATGCCATTGTTTCGCTAGGATTCTTTCCCAGATGTTCTAGATGACTACTTCCCAGAATTTCTCTTGGGGTAAAGATTGATTCTTAAACATTTAGTGATTCCTCAAATTCAAAATGGTCCATAGAGTTAGTCCCAAAGCCAACCTCCAACCTCTGTTTACCACAGGGTTGGAAAATACGTCGGCTCTCCATACGAGTATTGTTTTGCGGATGTAGTGGCTATCACGTTCCGTTCTTCCAAATACATCGTGCAACGCTCTCCATTTGTGTTCTGCAAAAGGACATGAGTTGAGCGTATGTTCAATGTTTCCATTGTGTTGTTTGCATAACTAGTAGAAAGGGGGACCATGGAACCCCCTTCTTTGGAGTTGGTCCCATGTTAAAATGTGACCTTTACTTACAAGCCATAAGAAGTGTGTCAACTTCAGCCACCATTCTCCCTTCCATGTCTTTTTCCATATCAAGTTTTACCCTTTCCAGATCATTTCCCATCTATAAATTGTACACCTATTTTATAGTAAAGGTTCCTTTAGTGGTGTGTCCCAATCTAACTATATATGGGCCATTGAGGGCAATTAACTTTCTGGATTCAAGTTCTTTGTCCAGCTGCTTCCACTATTCTCACGGGGGTGCCTGTGGCTAGTCTAATTGCTTCTTCCATCTCCTCAATCCTTCCTCCACATGTCCTTCTTTCCAGAATTGCCCAACTGTATGGAGGTTCATGTCTCTAGTGTATGTATATATGTCCCTCAAGTCTTGCTTTCCAACCCATCACTCTCTTTGTTTCCAGGAGTTTTGCTAGAAGAATGCCATTTTTCCATTGCATATTTCCCATAAAGTATGTTGTTGGATGAGGTTCTTATTTTGGGTTGCCAAGTTCCAAATCATCGATCCTTTGGTGGGGTCCCTATATTTGAGAATATCTTTGGTTCTCACTGGCATGTTATATTTTCTTGTTCATTTTTGTTTCCAAAGGTCCATCCCTCCTCCTATGCATCTCCACCATAATTTCGCTCCCATTACTCGGTTCAGAATATAGGGGTCTCTAAGACCTATGCCCCCT
This sequence comes from Pinus taeda, assembly GCA_000404065.3. Classification (NCBI taxonomy): domain Eukaryota; kingdom Viridiplantae; phylum Streptophyta; class Pinopsida; order Pinales; family Pinaceae; genus Pinus; species Pinus taeda. The sequence continues at coordinate 25,847 of APFE030444179.1, read as the reverse complement.
TTCATCCTTTTTCTATGAGAATAGGCCATGATACGAGAGCCCACTTCTTGACTTGTTGTGTACCTCCCCAATTTTTTTTTAAAGATGTCTTCCAATTTAGAGTAGGCTGTTTTTGGGGCTACTATTCCTGAAAGTTGATAAATCAGAATGGATTGAAGTATTGCTTTGAGAAACACTGTCTTTCCCGCTATGTTGAGGAATGTAAAGGAGCAACTGCTGAGTTTTCCATTGAGCTTCCGGAGTATAATTTGGTAACAAGAAGTCTTCAATGAATTCACCGATAAAGGCATTCCCAAATATTTGGAAGGAAGGGATCCAATGCCAAACCCCAAGATCTAGGCAAGGTATGATTGAACATTCCACTGGGTATTAAAAAAGAAGATACAAGATTTGTCATTGTTGATCATTGTCCCAGAAGCCTCCATGTAGGTGTACAAAACTTCTTTTAATAGATTAGGTTCTCTCAATGAAACTTGGAAAAATAGCATCATACCATCCATGAATTGTTGGTGGGTGATGGGCAAGTCATTGCCCCAGATCGTGAGTCCTTTGATCATAAGTTTCAGACTTCATTCTTTATAAAGCATCTAAGCCTTTCCCAAGAAGAATAAAAACAAAAGAAAAGATAAAATAGTATGGTTATTATTATTTATATAGTTATTAAAAATTAGAAATCTTTAATAAAATAAATTTAATAATTATCCATATGGTGGGTGATGAATATATACCTGTATGAATATAGATGCTACTCACACGTAGAGGTGTTAGGTAAGGGTGGAGGCCCATTGGCAAAATAAGAATATTAGCTGAAAATTCAACAAATATAAGTTAAATATCAAATGTTCTTTGTTGGAGTCGTTTAACTTTTCTAACAAATGGATTAGTGAAAAATAAACCCTAAATCTGATTTGCCGTACTCATCATTTAACAAATACATTTTGTTAACGGTAAACCATGGATCAAATCGATCATGGCATCAATGATTATTTGAGAAGATTGTGTTACTCAATCTTCATCGCAAATTTTTGTAATATTTCGAAAACCTAACAAAGTGAATTATTATAAATTTTAAAGTTTTTAGTGAGAATTTGGTGAAAACCATTTTTAGAATCATGATTTTTGTTATTTAGAATATATTATATATTATATTATATATATATATATAATTAATATATATTATATCACTTGAAATTGAAATTTTTTAGTTGAGGAAGGGGATTATCGTATGATTCCGTTCATTTTCAAAGATCAAAGGCATCGTGAATAAAAGTAATTTTAGTGTTTTCGAAATAAAGATAAACATTAGGAATGCATATTTCCAATCATATTTAGTCTTATATTTCGTAATCTGTCATTATTGACTCATATACATGCTCTTGACGGATCTTGCTGTTAATTTTATCTATTCTCCCGAGGGAATGGCGCAATTTCTCAGGTTGTCATTAACGTAGTTTTACACTTAAGATTTTTAAAGTTACTTATCATGTCATTTATTTAGTTTGTGTTTAAATATAGAAGTTCTAATTATTTTTAGCAGATTTATTTGTAAAAAAAAGATTGACTCAATATTATTTAAATGTTTTGTAAAATCAATTTTATTTTTAGATTTTTTGTTTGGGTATATATTATCAAAATTTCAATTTCAATAATAAACTTACCTCTTTACACATAATACTAAACTGTAAAATGAGTCTATAGGGTCAACAATTGAAGAAATAAATAACTATAAAAAAATTAGCTTTACCTAAAAAAATAATATAGGAGGTAGATAGTTACACATGAGCTAGTATAAACATCAAACTTGAAGATCAAATTCTAATGAAGTGATGTGATTGTTATAATAACATTTGGATATTTTTAGTTACTTCTACTTAGTTGTTATCCGGAATTTTGAAAATGGTGGAGAAAATAATTTATGGAATTTTGAAAATGCTGGATTATGGAATTTTGAAAATGTTAGAGAAAATAATTCCAACCAATTGTTAATCAAGTGTCATGCTCAATTCCAGCTTAATCTAGTCTGGTTGAATTATAGCTGAGTTCTAGTTCATTTATTAATTACTATTTCTCTCCTATATAATTTTATTTAACTATTACTTAGTAATAAGAATTAGAATATTCAATTAGCTTATTTTCCATTTTTTAATTTTATTTAACTATTACTAAGTAATAAGAATTAGAATATTGAATTAGCTCATTTTCCATTTTTTAAATTGATTCTTGTGTCTGTCTTCGGTCTTTACCATCTTTACTATATAATTTTATTTAGCTATTACTAAGTAATAAGAATGAGAATATTGAGTTAGCTCATTTTCCATTTTTTGAATTGATTGGTGTGTCTGTCTTCAGTCTTTACAATCTTTACTATAGTAGCAGAATATCAGAATGCAACTCTGCATAAGACTCTTCGAGAGTTGAACAAAAAAAATTTGCTATCTCTCCGTTAAAACCCGAGACGGTCATTAAAATAAGCTCGCATAGCATAATGTGGAAACATGGACGCAAATCCAAACTGTGCTTTTCCAGATGGATTGAAGGTGGTTTTAGTGATGTAACATCTGATCCAGCAATAGCAGCCCATTCGCGTCGGAAGAGCGTGAGAAGCACATGATTAAAAAACGTATAATGTCGACACTTTAAAAAAACGTCGAATTCCAGAACAGTCATGCAGCCTCGTTATAGAAGTCAATTGAAAGTTCTGACTTCTTCAATTGAAAGTATTGACTTTCAATTGACTGAAATTACAAGTTGACTCGTCCAAATACTTTCCTTCGTATGAGTTTAAGTCGATGGTAGATTTTTTGAATATTTGGAAATCAAAAAATTGACTTTGTTTTATATTCGTCCGATTCTAAAATATTCCGAAAATCTACACTCCATTTAAAAATGGCCCACTGATATGAAATCTCCTAAAAGTTCCTCCAAAAGTTCTCGTTTGTTCGTTTGAAACAGGAGGGAGGTTTTGGACGATTCGTAACCGTTAAGGTAAAAGGGATTCATTCTTTTATTAAAACGAGGCCATTCTAAGAGCTCCACTTTGGTGAATTCGGTTCCAAAATTTTTAAGAGGGCTCATGTAATCTTTGAATGGAATGTGTTTTTAAAAAGGTGCCAGTGTTCTTTCAAAAAGACAAAAGACATTCAATTTAAGAAAAAAGGGGTATTATTAAGTAAAATATAATGAGGGCGTTGTTCAAATCTATTGGCAGTATTGAAATATTATTTCAACATAGAAACAATGGAATGATTTGTGAATGTTCTTGCAAAAGCGTTGTTTTTAAAGAAAATTTATAGATTTCTATATGGAAGCTAAACGAAGCAATAGAAAAGCCACAAAATATGTGAGTTGCATGCAGCTATTATGTGTAGTTTAGTTTAATTTTTTTGTTGAGTTACAGTGGGTCAATGTTCAATAAATGAGAAATGCTAAGAGCATAAGATCCTCAAAGCAACAATAAGAGTTGTATTTAATCGAGTTGGGAGACAAAACGCAAAAGAATTACTTCGCATTAAAATGCATACAAGAATACATAGATGATAACATTTTTCCTCTCATTATAGATGTAAAGACAACCAAGGAGGCCTCAGATACTCTTGAGAGAATTTTTGGTGTACGAAGGAGTATTGAAGTTTAAGACGAAGGTGGATATATAGCGGAAGATCTACAGCGAGATAAAGAATTTGGCGAATGTAACTTGAAAGTGGATGATAATGAAGAAGAGAAAAATCACACAACTACTCGTGAATCCCACTATGCACAACCACAAGTGGATGATAATCTAGTGAATTAAGCTACAAAGTTTGCTAATGACACTGAAGTTGCCATTGGTATGGTGAATCCATCACACCAATTAAAATTGATGATGTTAATTTTGAACAAGAACAATCAACCAATGGTAAGTGGTTGTACATGATGCAGCAGAAAAATATTACAGATATGATGTTATTTGGTGAAAGAATCCCACTTGGGTCTGAAAACCAAGTGGAGGACAACATGTTCTTAGTAACAGAGGAATTGACAAAAACAGAGAAGGAAGCACAAGAGGAGAAAGCTCTCATTGCAGAATAGAAAGAACATAATTGATATGATTACGTAAATGTTTTTAAGCTTAACCATGATTTTGAATATGGAGATAATAGTAGCAATCAAGGAGAGGCAATACAATTTGAGAAAGAATTAAAGTTTCTTGAACCATGGCTTGAAACATCATGTGTTGATGAAGTCTCCATACATGTTGCAACAACGAATGTTGAAGATAACATGGAAGTTGTAGAAGATGAGAATGTTAATGAAATGTTCATTTGTTGGAATCCTAAAGAAACACAATTGTATACCATCTTATGTTGCATAGAATCGGTGAGAAAAATGTTGATGATGAAAATCATGCTATAGAACATGACATGTGGAGGCATTCCACATGCAAGCATTCTTTTGAAGAAATAGATCTTATGCATGAACAACCCAGAACGATGGAAGAGCTGCATGAGTAAATCAAGAAACTATGGTTTGAAGCCTACAACAAAAAGCGAACAAAAGAAAATCCACAGATGTCAAATTTTTAAAATTGTAAGCTTATTTGAGACTTAGACTAGCATGCATCTTAATTTAATTTTGTTTGGTTGTAATTGAGAGGGATAGTTGGAAAAAATAATTTGAACCACCTGTTCTTGTTGACTAAGTGTCATAATTGTCGATCCAAGTGTCATAATCAGTTTCAGTTTAGTCCATTTCCTTTGAGTTATATCTCATTTTAGTTGAGTATGTAATCTTATTTAACTATTACTAAGTGATGAGAATATTGAGTTCTGTCCATTTCTTATTTTGAATTGATTCTTGTCTTTGTTTCTGCCTCTACAATCTTTAATAGAAAAGTGCAACAATTAGGAATGAAGTATTGATCTAGGTTGGTTATGCATCTCTTATTTTCGTAGAGAATGAACTTATGTTTAGTGAAGCGCTCGATAAAGTAAATTGGTTATTTTTTTACTACTTGCTGGAATATTCCCGAAATATTCTTCAAATAAATTGAAATATTTCATACAGAATTGTAAAATATTTTCAACTAGATAACTTAAAATATTCAATGTAATATCCTTTGTAATATTGCGAAGATATTTCATGTACAATTTTGTAGATATTGCTAAAACAATTGTTAAGAAAATCTGTATAGCATTACTAAAAAACAGTTTGCACCATTACTTAAATATTCTCTACAGTATTGATAAAATATTCCCAATAATATATTCCCTGAAAAATAGCTGAAATATTTTCTACACAGTACTCCGACAGTAATCTAAAAGTTATTCACGGCACTAAAAAATCACTGAACAGTACTGCATAAGTTCTTGATAGCACTACGAAATTTCTCATTCTACAGAAACTGTTCACAATACTACAAAAATTGCGTATAGCATTATGAAATCCCTGCCAACCTCGCTTGCAACCCAGAAGGAAAAGCAAAGTTGTTTGTCCGAAATATCGAACAACATACACGTGTAATGAATAAACCGGCACGGCAAAGGTAACTTATGAGATCTATCCTGTACACTCGTATAATATATTCTATTTTGAGAGAACCAATCTTGACTAAGGCATTTTGATAGGAAAATATAGATTGTGATGTGAATCCTCCTTGACAAGTATTCCACGCTACATCTATTCTATCATCCGTAACTTTGATTTGAGAACAACATGTATGATAATTTTCATAATTCTAATAAAATTCGAAATTCCATTTAGTTTTTGAAAATCGATATGTTCCAAAATCAACCACACTTTACGTGTTTCAATATTTAGTGAATTATGGTTGTCAAGATGGAACCCAACAAGGCCCAAATTCATTGAACGGCGTAAATTTTGCTAATAAAAGAAGAAATTGTCATGGGCCAAGCAATTTCTTTAGATTGATTCTACAATGGGTCTCTTTTAAGTCAAAGA